>ML280862.1:7318-98922 GCA_005239495.1 Nicotiana undulata
TTTGAGGTTTTAAAGAATTTGAAATGTGGCTTGGAAAGTGGTGTTATGTTCCCGAGGTCCGAATGAGATTCCGAGACCGGGAATAGTTCCGTGGTGTCATTTATAACTTGTATGTAAAGTCTGAAGTCGTTCCAAGCAGTTGAGGCCGGTTTGACGCGTTGAAGTGAATTCTAGAATTTTGAAGTTCTTAAGATTGATTAACTAAGTTTCGGGGTTTGATTTCGAGTTCCGCTGTTGTTTTTCGTGTTCTGAAAGTTCGAGCGAGTCCGCTTAGTGATTTAGGACTTATTGGTATATTCGGACGGGGGCTCGGGTGGGCCCAGGTGCCTCCCAGACCCCGCGCGAGGCCAAAAACCAGCTGAAACCATTGCTGGTGCACAGCAGCTGGTGTGACCGCAAGTGCGGTTGCCCAGCCGCAGGTGCGGGACCGCCCCCGCGGTCCCAGCCTCGCAGGCGCGATCCCTAGCCTTTTGCCCAGAGTCTACAGGCGCGAGACTCAAGCCGCAGGCGCGTGACCGCAGGTGCGGTCCAGGCCATCGCAGGTGCGAGTTTTCCCGCAGGAGCAACCAAAACTCCGCAGGAGAGGATTATTTTACGCAGGTGCGGCCCCTTTTGGGCTGGCCCAAGTCCACATGTGCGATCACTTTTCCGCACCTGCGATACCGCAGGTGCGAGCCTCTTACCGCAGGTGGGAAAATCGCCCAGTTAATTCTTAATTCTTAAGTCCAAAACAGAACACTTGCACGGGAATTCTCCAAAGTTCAGCCCTCTCCTCCATCCCCAACCTCCATTAGCGAGCCTTGAGTCCATTTTCCTCCATTTCTACTCGGGTAAAATTCGTAACCTCGTTTTCTTCCATTATCCATCACTAATCACTAGAAATCTAGGCTTAAACTCATGAAATCAATTGGAAAATTGGGGCTTTTGGGGAGGACCTAGGTTTTGGGATTTTTGGGTTATTCAACCCCAATTTGGGGTCGAATCTCAAAACAAATTGTATATTCTTAATCGTGGGGATATGCGTGATCGGGTTTTGGTCCGAACATCGAGTTTCGACCACGTGGGCACGGGGTCAAATTTTGGAATTTTCGGAAGAATGATTAGAAATGGGTAATTAGGCTATGGGTTTGAGTTATTGAGTCATTATTGATATACTTGAGTTGAATATGTCTAGATAATATCGTTTCGGAGACGGATTATAAAGGAAATGCGGTGTTAGAGTGTTGATCGCTCTATTTTGGACCCGAGGTAAGTGACTTGTCTAACTTCGGTGAGGGAATAGGTATTGTTTGCTACGTGTTTACTTGTTAAGCATGTTCGTTGCATAGGTAGAGTGACGAGTACCTATGTGATGAGAGTCTAGCATGACCGTGAGTCTAACGTGATAGTAATCGTAGCTTTTCTTCCATGTCTTTTATATTATGAAATTGCCATTATTTGTAATAGTAAGTTATTGGTTGTGGTGAAAGAATGAGACGTAAATTGTTGTTGAGGATGAATATTTGTTGTCAAAGCTACTCTGTTGAGATTGGTATAGCTGAGACCCTTGCCGGGCAATTGTGTGTTTAATATTGATATGTACCCCCTCGTTGAGCATTTTTGTCTTGCATTTCTATTATATTGAAAATTCCTTGCCATTGATATTTATGTTGTTCTGGTAAGGAAGAGGGGTGATGTTATTGTTATGCACGAGGGGACATGCCGTGCCGATTGATATTTATTACATACACACGAGGGGACATGTCGTGCCGATTTGATATTTGAGATTACGCACGAGGGGACATGACGTGCTCTGTTATTTGATTGATTCCCGTATACTGATAGCTATTTCTTCGGTTTCTGTTTTTACTTTCCAGCCGCATTCTCACTGTACCATTGTGAATTAGATGTTGTTTTTCCTGTATCCCAAGCATGTACACATATCTTATTTTATCGTTTAAGTTCCGATATTATTGCTTCCCCGCTAATAGTTTTCCCCTATCACTTATGACACGGTTACCCAAAACTTACGATCAGCTTCAAATCCAACCCTTCCGTTATTCGGGTAATGGCCCCCAGGCCCCTATAAATAACGTACTTACCCTTGCTATGCATTTTTACATCAACCTTCAAGCTAATTGGGCCAACTTCCAGACCCTTATGCGTCAATTCCATCTTCGTGCTTATTCTTTCGTCTTCCTTTTTTTACGCAATCATGGAAAAAACCTCTAAAACAATCCCCTCCCGATAAGGCGCTTCTTCCTCTGCTCGCCCGTTCGAGGATGAAACAAAGAAGCCGCCGAGCGTCGAGCAATGTGTTCCTGAGGACTTTGAGATGGCCTCCGACCTTATAGTTGACAACCCTCCAAACACGCCGGGCCGGCGTCAACCTATGTCCAGATATATAAGTGTCATATCCGGAATAGAAAAGGTAAAAATGGACTGCGGCTGGGCGGAAGTAGATCATGTTGAAATCCCTAACGTTGGGGAGGATACAACATCCTATAAAGAGGGCTTCCTCAGTGTCTATACGTTTCCTTTCACTTAGGGTGCAGTCGAGCCTTCGTCTCCACGATTCTCGATTTTTGCAAACGATATTAAGTGACGCTCGGCCAGATTTATCCTTCATTTTGGAGGATAGTATACATGCTCCGGTACTTCTCCAATCGCATCGAGGGAATGACTTTCACCCTCAACCACTTGATACGGCTATACAGTCCCCGTCTGTATCGAGGGGGCCTGATCAGGCTTCAACATCGGTCCGCGAAGTCATTTTTTGTAACCACCGATAAGACCAGAGATCGAGGGTGGATGAGTAGATTTGTCAGGGTGAGGACCTCTGATATTATTCCAGTTGACTGGACGTCGTTCCCGGAGGAGTGGAATATGGATCGTAACTAATATTCAATATTTCTATTTTTTCCCGCTGTATTTATCGAACTGAACTCCCCCCTATTTATACAGCTACCGCTTGGCGTCCTAACTTGATCTAGGATCTGTTCGGGTGGGTCACACGAATAGATTCAGCCTTTCCGTACAACAGGCGATCTTGGCGTGTTTTGACCCAGATTAGGTGGCAAGCCAAGAACCGCGGTAATATTTCTCCCATCGATTTTCATATGATCTCCCTAGGAAATAGAGGTTTTCATGCACCCTTCAAATTGTCACGCCCCAAAACCGAGGGACGAGACCGACGCCTAACCAGATGAACCCAGTCAAGCGGACCTGGATTGCCTTTCCTACCCAACGTAGTACCCCGTGTTCATAACGTACATTCTTCCATATGAGTTAGCCAATTTAGATTAAAAGTACACTTTACAACATAATTCCATTTTCCTCCTTTAGTTTTCAACAATAGATAATCCAGAATATAAAAGTTACATACAACATTTCTGATTTGAAATCCACAATTACGAGTGAGTACAACTACCGCCCAAAATATACATATACATATACATATACATATACATATACAACCCACACAGCGTCTATGGAGCCTCTAAGAGTTCTTAGGAGTTTTACATAACTTGCCGGCAACAAGGCCCCAACTATACCTTTACAACGTAAGCAAACGAGGATAGTATAATCCACACGCGGACCCGGGAGGAAGAGGGGCTCACCAAAACTGCTGAAGAGATGAAGAGGAGGCACCGCTAACGGCGGGCTGAGCTACCTGCTATGGAACCACCTACATATAAAAGATGTACCGCCCCCGGCAAAAGGGACGTTAGTACTGTGGAATAGTACTTGTATGTATGAAAAAACTTTACCCTAAGTACAATCAAGCAATACACAAATAAGAGACAGTTAACGGAACCAACAAGTATTGCACAGAAACAGAAACAACCCAAAATCAAGAGTTTCACAGATTCTCCTTTCAACACCACCATATTCAAGAGTTTCACAGATTCTCATTTCAACATCACCATATTCAAGAGTTCCACAAATTCTCATTTCAACACAATCACATTCCACCCATATTACCTCGGCCAGCCTTATTACCTCGTCCACCCTTATTACCTCACTCACCCTTATTACCTCACTCACCCTTATTACCTCGTCCACCCTTATTACCCCGTGTTGCGGCGTGCAACCTGATCCCACCAGACAATCACTTTCATTTCAACAATCACCAACAATTAAATCACAAGGATCTTCATTAAAATGATCACAAGCTCATATCAACAATTCGCTATGCGGACTCAAGGCACAATAATTATCACCAAGCAGTAATTCATGTACACGGTGTTGCATAATCGTTCAACTCAATTATATCATTTCACAATACCCTCTTTCATTACTTACCATGCAAGGGTTTTAGCCATTATATACATTCCCACACTTGGGCACATTAACATTCTTTCATTCATTAACACATACTTTCATATCGATATCCTTGAGTATTTATGAACTTGCACATAGTAAGATAGGCACAACAACCACTTTTGACAATCTCACTAGCATGGTAGTCAACAAGATTTCAGGGAGTGAAGTATTACGCTTTAACACAATTGGACAAGCAATTCACATATTCTCAAACAAGTACACATACCGTATGCTCGGACAACAACAAGAGGATTGTACAAAGGTTAAAGTTTGCCATACATACCTGGAATCGAAGTTCCCTTCTTATTCCTATTCCCAAATCACCGGACCGTCAAGCAACGTCAATCTAATTCATAATGTAACACATTCATCTTAGAATTGGGAATCATGAACACAATTCAAACTCGCCTATGCATTTATCGAATGTTATGAGACCCCTTAGATTACCAACCCCCTCTTTGTGATTATTTACTCTAACCCACTTCCCTTTACTAGATTGTGACAATAAATGAACATGCATGCAAGGTTCTCCACTTTCATCTTCAAGAACCCATTTAGGGGAGTTCTACAATTAACCAAAAATCTGGAAATTTAAGGGAAATGGGGTGGGGACTTACTTGTTAAAATGAAGAAGAAGATTACTCGAAATTCCCAAGCCTAAGTGATTTGGGAAATTTGATGAAGAAGGAGATTTCTATCTCAAGAACCCTCTCTCCCCTCTCTCTATTTTGTTCAAAAATTCCTTTAAAATGAAGGGGAGGGGTGTTTTATTAAACAGGGGGTCGAGTTTTAAATTTATAATAGGAGCCCTGACACAGAAATGCGGTCAGGAATGCGATCCATACCTGTCTCATAGTTGGCCCTCAAATGGTCCAAAATTGGAAAACAATCTGCCCAGGTATGAGACCATTATGCGGTACGCATACCTATTATGCGATCGCATAGTGCGTCGCATAACCTCCTTCCCAAGAACTGTGGGGCAAGAATGCGACAACTATGCAGTCTGCATACCCAAAATGCGATCGCATTCTGGGCTGCATAGTTGTCCTCAATTTGGACAGTAGCCTGTCCAGGTATGCGACCATTATGCGGTCCGCATACACGTTATGTGATTGCATAGCGCGTCGCATAACAGCACAATCCTGGAAAATTTTATTCTTCAAGTTTCAGGGTACTTTTTACTAAAAATAGGTCCGTTTTAAGAGTTTCTACAGTTATAACAACACAGGGTCTTATTCAGGCATTATTCCAGACATAGAATTTTACGGGTCTTTACACAAATACAAGTCTCGGCATTACCTTGTTGATGAGGTCGCCTCTTCATGGCGAGGAAACGACTTCAAAACCTGGCGAGGCAAAGAGAAAGAGTAAATGGGCACCAGATGAGCCTCCTCATACAAAGAAGACCAAGGCCCGCAAGTCCAGGGCCAAGGACTTAGCACCGACTCCGGTCTTTATCTCGCGTCCCTGCACCGTGGACGAAGGCAAGGACGAGGATAGCCTCCCTTTGATAGAAAGGGTAAGGAGAAATACAACTATTCCACCGGCCGCTGACTGTGGGGCCAAAGAACTTAGGTCAGCATATATTGCCCTACCTTGCTTGGAGGGGAATTTCAAAGGAGACTCGATCACGATCCCCGAGCCGCCATCGGGTCGTGACATGGTTCATCTCGATGAGCTCGTGGGGCTTGGCTTTGACGCTGCATGTGGTTCTTCTGTGGGCCCATCCTTTTCCTCTGGGGAGATTAGGGATGCCCAGGACCGGGGCACCCCCACTGAAAACATCCTCCGAGGGGGAGATGGTACTTTTGAAGACATTTTTGACGACATCAAAGATGTAGCTAACCCTAACGCCCCTTTCACTTTTGGAGAGGCCGAGGGAGATCTGGAACGAGTGCTCTTTCTGGGTCACTATCGATAATCCCAAAATCTTACCTTTGTTTGCTTAACCACCTCCCTCTATGTTGCAGGCCAAGAAAGAATACGGCCAGGATTTTTCCAGTTTAACGGCGAACTTACCCGCTGCGAGGGGGAGCTCGGGAAGTCTACCTCCGAGATAAGGGAATTAAAGGTTTCCTTGGCTCACAAGAAGGATTAGCTGCAGGCTCTCCAAGCTAGATTCGATGAACAAGTATCGTGACGCCCGTAGGACTGCCATTACGGAAATCGACTTTATTGATTTAGTTCAAAAGAATTCCCTCGTGAAACGGCTCCAAGAGGAGGCTTAAGCTAAGGGAAACGAAAACCTTGAGCCGATGGGGTGAATCAAGGTTGTGGCCTCGGAGAGTCATCTCCTACAAAGAGATCTGACTTCAGCCCAGGACCTTCTCTGAAATGCTTAGAAGGAGATAACTCTACTGTCTGAGGCCAAGGCTGAGGCCGAAGAGCACATCGCATCATACAGACGGGACGGTATTGCTGCTATCAACAAGGACAGAAAAGTATATGAAGAGGCAGCGCGAAAATTGGCTCAGAAATCATACTCAAAGGTCCTGTATCATTTGTTTATCATGTACTTTGTATTTTGAGGTATAGTCGGAGCCTTGTTGCCGGCTTTTCCACATTACTCTTTAGTTGTATTTAGAGGCTCCGTAAACAAGTTGTGGGTGGTGTCTGATATTTGGAATTGAATTAGAAATATTGGTATTTGGCAAACAAGTTTTTCATAATATCTATAAAAATTGTAATATTTTGGATATTATGGCTGAAACTGCTAATGGATACAAAATGCAAGTCATTAATGAAATATTTTTAGAGTATGATTAATGGAGTACATCTCCGCTTAGTTCTAAGATGAATTTGGTAGAATGAAATCTAACATGCTTGCTCACTCGGGTTAACTCGGTAGAGCACCGGTCCCGCTCCTTGGTTTTGGGGCGTGACAAGAACAAATCATATAAACGTTCATAAAGTGAGTTTAAAATAAAACCTCTACATCGCGCCTCACCATCTTCATGTATTTTGCGTGCATCCTTAATTTCATCAGAATCTTGAACAGTAGGTTCTGGCATTGCAGAAAGATAAGAACTCAACAAATATGTTATTCCCAACTCCGTGAGAAAGAACAACAATTTGTCTTTCCAACGGGTGAAATTCAAGCCATCAAATCGATCCAATTTGAACACTTCAAACATCTTGTTGAAACCATAATCACTACCAAAAGCATCCATTACACTGTTTTAAATTCCTTAAGGTTGTTAGAAAAATATAAATGGATGAAATAATCTGGCTTCGATAGTGTATTCATCGTCCTTAAGGAATTTAAACTTCCCACTAATTGCTGCAGGGATAATAGCAGAATTCCTCTAGGATTTTACAAAGCCTCCAAAATTTGAGTTTCAGCAATTAACCCAAATTTCCCATAAGAACATAATATTTTGGAGTTGTAGAAAATAAGTAGAAGAGAAAGAGATGGAATTTTCATTTAATTTCGGTTTGGAGAAGATATAGGTATTTATAATACCTTTAGGAGTCTGTTGGAATTAAAAGACTTGTCTCTTCATAACAGGCACCTTTTAAAACCAATAGTCACCTTTTTTGAATTTTAAAATAAAGCTATTAAAAACTTATTCTGAAATTAAAAGGCAAAACATTTTTAATTAATTAAAAAATAGGTGACTAAAATATTAATTCTGGGCTGCTTAATTGGCCTAAAGACAAATTTACCCTAGTGCCCAAGTGCCCAGTCTTGACTATTAATAATATAGTCAAATTCCAATTTCCCTTCAAAACACCCTCAAAAATATTCAAACTATATAAGACAAAGAAGTGCTTTTAAACACCTCTTCCTTTATTTCCTTTTCCAATGAGGGACAAAACAACCTCATCTCTAATACTCACATCAAACACTAACTAATCTTACAATCCCCGACTTAGTTAGTGATTGATGTTGTTTATGAGATTCACGCATATAGTAGGTATCTTTCGACTTAAACCTACTAGTTGTATTAATTATTCAAGACCTTGTCAAAATTGATGGTTAGATTGAGCTCTATTAAACCACAAGTCCTATATGACAAGACGGAAAAGCTTTATACACATAAATAGTACCAACTCGATGTAACGACCCGGCTGGTTGTTCCGAAAGTTATAGTCCCCTTTCCCCATTTCTGCTTCTTTATTTGTTTTTCAGATTTTTATGTTGCATAGGGTTGATTGGTTCAGGTTAGGAGTGGTTTTGGAGTGGAATGAGACCTTTAGTCTCTTAAATAGGAATTTAAGTTGGAAAAGTGAACCGGAAATTGACTTAAGTAAACAATCTCGGATTGGAGTTTTTATGGTTCAGATAGTTCCGTTAGGTGATTTTGGAGTTAGGAGTGTGTTAGGAATTTTGGAGGTCTGTGGTAGAATTAAGCTTGAATTGGCGAAATTGGAAATTTGGCGATTTCTGGTAGGTAGTTGAATAATTAGATATCAGGGTGTGAATAGAATTTCAGAAGTTGGAGTAAGTTTGTAGAGTCATTTGTGACGTGTGTGCAAAATTGTAGGTCATTCGCACGTTGTTTGGTAGGTTTCGACATCATTGGTGAATTTTGGAAGTTTAGAAAACCTTAGGCTTGAATTCGGGGTTGATTCGGTGTTTTGATGTTGTTTTGGGTTTTCCGAAGGTCGACTAAGTTCGTATATTGCTATGTGACCTATTCGTGTAGTTGGTTGAGGTTCCGAGGGCCTCGGGATGATTTTGAATGGTTAGATGGGAGTTTGGAGACATAGCTTATCACCTGGTGCTGTTGTTTCTGGTGTTCTGTACCTACGTAAGGGGGAGGGCATGTGCGAAGGTCGCAGTTGCGCGTATGGCTCACAGATGCGGAGATGGATGTCTGGGGGCTTGATCGCAGATGTGAAGGTTTGGTCGTACCTGCGGGACTGCATGTACGAGGGTGTGATTGCAGATGCGGAGTCTCGAGGCATAAGTGAAAGCCGCACCTACGATGGATTTTCCTCATGTGCGGCGTCGCAAATGCGACTGAAGGACCACAAGTGCGAAAGTGCTGGGCAAAAAGTAAAAAAGGAACACTTCACGAATTTTGGGCATTTCATCACAAGCTCCGTTCGGTTTTTTGAGCTTTTGGGGGTTAATTTATTTTTTTTGAAATCCACCAGGCATTGTGCCTAGGGTTGATTTTCGTATATATAAAACATAAACTACAACAATAGAGGGGGGCGCATAAACCTGACATCCAAAAAGAGATGACTGTGCATTTGAACATTCATGAATGATGTCCAAATGCACCCCGGTGATAGTGAAAGTTAGACCTATAATGATGGTCCAACTGTCTGTCCAAACATGACAAGAAATTGGGTATACAAAATCAGAGAAAAGAAAACCTAGGTAAACTATATAAATGAAGTAACCTGACTTTTCTAAGCTAAAAAGTTTGAAAGATGACTTCCATATACAGTTTCTAAACTATTGGCTAATGGGCCTAATCCCAACCAATTATCCCACCAGAAGCTGTAGTTTCCACTGTGTAGTTTCCAGTGAACTACAGTTTCAACCTCTTTTTTGTTGAGACTTAACCTTTTCCAAGCTTGGGATTGGCTAGTGTCCCATGCCAACCTTTAATTCTTCCATTTCCTGAGAGATTAGCCCATTGAAATGCATGATCTTGCTTCTACCAGTGTACAGGGGGGCACCCCAGGTATGTGAGAGGTGAATCTTTTCTGGTGAAAGCTGTCACAACATGGATTCTTATAATGGTAGATTGAAGGGCCGTGGTGAAGTCATGAAGTGGCTTTTATGTCTGTTAATGAGTTGCCCTGAGGTGTTCTCATAATTGGTAAGGACCCACATGATCTTTCTGAGAGACGATCTTTTTGCAGAGGTAAATATGATAATATCACCTGCAAAGCTCAAATGGTTGATCTGTGGCCCTCTCTTTTCCATCTAGAAACCATTTAACAGTTGATCATGATTCAAATTGTCGAGCATTCTGGAAAGGAGCTCTGCACCTATGATGAATAGAGGAGGTGCAAAAGGATCCCCCCGTTTCAGGCCCCTTGAGGATTTGAAGAAGCCACATCTTGTACCATTAATACCTACAAAGTACCAGTTGTTAGACATTGTCCTCCATATCATGTCAATGATCATTTCATTGAATACCATTCTTCTTAGCATTATGCATGTGAAACTCCAGGAAACTCTGTCGTAAGATTTTGCCATGTCAAGCTTGATGACTACATTGGAACCCACATTTGGATTTTTAATACCCTAAACTATTTCCTGAGCTAGCATGATATTTTCAGAGATGTTTCTGCATTTGACAAAACGTGACTGATTTGCTGAAATAATCCTAGGAAGAATAGGACCAAGCCTAGTACCAATGACCTTGGAGATAATATTTTTGACAAAGTTTCTAAGACTAATTGGTCTAAATTCTGTGAGACTATTAGGGAATTCCTCTTTTGGAAGAAGAACTAGGCATGCACTTGACATAAACCTTGGCATAGGACAATCTCCAATGAAAGATAGAACAACATTAAGCGGGTATTCTTTGATCACTTCCTAGCATGTTTGGTAAAATTTTCAATTCATACCATCTGGACATGCTGCACTTGTGGGATTCATGGAGAAGACAATCTCTTTTATTTCTGCAATCGATGGATCTCTAGTGAGGGCATCATTGTCTTCATCTATGATCATGGTTGGAATGATTGACCGACAATCTTCTCTAATTACTGAGCCATGATCTGAGAAAAGGTTATGGAAATACTCACAAGCAGCCTCTCCAATTTTTTCATCTCTCTGGATCTAGTCTTCTTCCTCATTCTTGATTTTGTGGATGAACAATTTCCTTCTTATTCCGCTGATTAAACTATGAAAATACCTGGAGTTTGCATCACATTTCTTGAACCATTGAAGCTGAGATTTTTGCTTCAAAACATCTTGTTTAATCTTCAGGTATCTTACATATTGTGCCTTCAGTTCATTAAGGGTTGTTCTGTTAGAATCTGCATTAGTTTGAGCCCATATGACTTCTGCATTTTTACTCTTTCTTCAAACTCATTGCCTTTCAGAAAGATATCTCCATATTCATGTCTAGACCAGTGGCTCAGTGCATGACTTACTGCTTTCAGCTTCTGATGGAACACCCACGTAGGAGATCTTTGCACTTCCATGTTCCATACTTTTGAGACCAAAGGAAGGAATCCTCTATTGTCTACCCAGCAATTGAAGTATTTGAAATATTGTTTGCCATTGTCTTGCCTGATATGAAGCTCCAAGAGAAGATGGTTATGGTCAGATCCTATAGAGGCTAGATGGGAAATTGTAGCAGCAGGAAATATTTCTAACCATCGATCATTGGCAAGGCCTCTGTCAAGTCTCTTCCATACTATAGAGCATTCCCCTCTTCCATTGGACCATGTGTATTTGAGACCATAGAAACCAAGGTCCACAAGACCACAATCTTCAATTATGCTCAGAAACTCAATATTTTTGGACTTTTTTATGGAATTCCACTAATTGTTTCTTCTACTGAAGCAATGATATTGAAGTCACCTATGACACACCATGGCATATTGCATCTAGATGATTTGTGTCGTAGAACTTCCCATAGGGGTCTTCTGAGCACATGTTGGCATTTCGCATAGATGACTATCAGATGTAACATTTTTCCATTTTCAGCATGAATTATTTCCAGTGACAATTGTTGCTCATCATGATCTAGGATCATAACAGTGAATTCTTTATCCCAAAACACCCAGATTTCATCATTGATGTTGGAAGAATCTTGATACATGGAAAGTTGGAATTTGAAGGAGTTGATGTGGGAGTTGTCTAAGAAAGGTTCGAGGACAGATATGAAGGAGAGTTGATGGATTTGTTTCAGGGTTTTGAGTCTTTCAATAGCTCCAGAGGACCTGATACCTCTTGCATTCCAAATGATTGTACTAATCATTGGTAAGGGTGTTTAAATTTGTGTTTTGGTAGGACATTGCTGCTTCTGGCAACTTTACTCCTGGTTAGTCTTGGTGAGGGACCTGAAGGAGCACCATTTCTTGATTTGATTTTACATTTATTGTAGCAATCAATAGTTCACAGTGTTGTTCCTCTTTGCAATCTTCATCTCCATGATCAATGTCAACATCTTGTTCCCCATTCATTTCATCCTCAATTTCAATTGGTCTATATTCATCTTGCTGAGGAATGTATCTGCTTATAGGACATGCCTCCAGGGGATTTCTAAGGAATGCGATTGATGGTTAGTTCTGGAGGTAGTTGTAGAAGCATAAGTGAATGGTTCTTTGTTGGTTAACAAAAGTTGGGACAGGGAGGGGTTGACTATTACTGAGTTTTTGTAAGCAAGAGCCTCCTCCATTGCATCCGGATCAGGCCTGACACTTTTTGGAGTTACAGGGCTCAAAAGGTAGGTATCATCAGGTGGTTCATTGATGTTGATTCCTGCATTTTTCTTCCTTATTGCTTTCCTTCTCTTTTGGTTGGGTTTAGTTTTTGGTTTAGGAGCCTGAATATTGAAATATGCGGTTGCATGAGCTTTTCCTTTCAATAGTCTCCTGACTTGACTCGGTACTTCCTGATATGGTAGTACCTCTTCAGAATTGATGATTTCACAATGATCCACTTCATTTGAAGGTTGATGGGCATGCTGAGTTTCAGTTATGAGAATAGTGGTAGCAGGAGGTATACAGTCCAACCTATGGTCAATCAATTAGGCATTAGCACACTCATGCGAAACATGAGGAATCCTCATCCCCAATGGAACCCCTTCCTGATTTCCTATGGGTTTCTTTTGACACTTCTCCATCCCTACTTGAACTTCTTTAACAGATAGATAAGGGGAATGGGATTGGGAATCAAGATTCAAAGTCACTGGATCCTTCACAACTGTACTGGCACTGGCATTTTGAGCGGCAGTGTGAGTAGCTTGGTTTATACCTGATCTCCCATTGGTGTCAATATGTTGGGCAAATGACTGATTTGCAGCATTTTCCTGTTGCTTTGGTAAATACACCTGCTGTTGTTTCTTGTTCTAGGAGGTACCTTTGATGTTTTTCCTCCTTCATGTTTTCCATTCATCTTTTTGAGGTGATGTGTCATTATTTTGGCATTGCTTTTCTTTTTGATGTTCTGCATCCTTTGTGGTGTCAATTTGTTCTTTTTCCTTTCTTTGCTTCTTCCTAATGTCTCTTATTTTGTTATTGTTTGCTTGCTTCTGCACTTTCTGTGTTCTTTTGTTGGTTATTGGACTGTGAGGATGTTACTACAGCTGCCTCTTCCGCCTTTCTCTTCTTAACTCCAAGTTCTTTGTTCTTAACAAGGCATGTCTGGAGGTGATTTCCCAGATGTCTACAGTGAGTACAATATGAAGGAAGGATATCATATTTTACTTCAAGCCATTGGCCATCTCCATTAACATCATGGTCCTCATCATAGCCTAACCAAACATGGGTTGGACTTTCCTTGGTGAGATCAACCTGCGTTTTAACCTTCACCATACTACCTCTAGTTTTTTGAAATGAGGCCAGATCCAAGAAGAGGGATTTTCCAATTGGAGATAGCAATTGAGTGAGTATATCCTTGTAATATAGGTGCCAAGGCAATTTAGGTATCGTGGTACAGATAGGAACAATGGGGGAGACTTCATTAGGCTTGAAGATAGGATTCCATGCTTTTATTCTCATAACATGACCCTGTATGTACATGTGGTATATGGACCAGACGGTGGAATGATCACACTCATTGTCAAGGTCCATGTAAACTGTCCTCAC
This sequence comes from Nicotiana undulata, assembly GCA_005239495.1. NCBI lineage: Eukaryota > Viridiplantae > Streptophyta > Magnoliopsida > Solanales > Solanaceae > Nicotiana > Nicotiana undulata. The sequence continues at coordinate 21,356 of ML280862.1, forward strand.
ATAGAAGTGAGCAATTTTAACCCTACCTCTTACTTCGGTCTGCGGAATAAAACTCCTTCTAATGGTTTCCATCTTTGGCATTGTGTGTTTGAACTTACCAACAATTGTGAACTTGCATCTATCTGCAAATTTAACAATGTAGTCAACTCTTTTAAAGATCACGGCAGGTTTACCTTTATTGGTAGTGATAACAGGTGATGTAAATTGCAGGGGTGCAATCTCAGCCTTGTGCATGGCCGTCAATATAGTGACATAGGATTGGGTGACTGTTGGAGGTGGGGGAGAGTATGGGTTATTTGGTGATTTGGCTTTCGTGGAGTTACTAATAACTTGATGGTTGTATTTGAATCTGGTGTAAGTTTATGGTTGGATTGTATTTGATGTTGTACAGGATTAGTCAAGGATTTAGCATCAGGTTTTGATTTTGTTTTAAGTTTTAAAGTCGATCAAAATTGGATGTGATTTTGATGGTGGCTTGCGGCTTGAAGGCAATGGGTACTTGTGATTGTTTATGAACAACAGTAGTGTCTCTGCCATTATTGGCAATCACCTGGACATTTGATAGAATTGAGGAATTGGGTACATCATAATTTTGGGATGGGGCTTGAGTGATAACATTGGATTTAACATTAGCTTCCTGATCACTCGTTGGAATCTGGATTGTTGGTCTCTCATTGACGACCATCCGCAATTCTGCTGAAGAAGGAAGAATTTGATGACCATTTTTTTGGATTGATTCTTGAATACCTGGCTGTCGATTAGGTTCCTTGTGAGTCTGAGAGGATTGATGAGTGCCATATTCCCTCAACTAACCGGTGGAGTTGACTTGGGCATTATGTTGATCACTTGGAGAGCTCAAGTTTGCAGAGGATCCTTTTCGAAATTTGAAGATTTCAGTTCACTAGATTGATGTTGTGACAGTTCAGAGATGATATCCACACCTGCTGGGCCCATTTCGCATTGAATTCGTCCATCGATAACTTCTTTTCAAGTCAAGCGGTCGCCGGAAATTGCATATCGCTAGTGCTGCCAACGGGGTACTTTGAGTATTAGTGGGTGATCGTTTTTTGAGGTGAAGAAAAATATCCACAGTTTGAGTTTCCATGTTTTGGACCAGGATTTAGTTAGGGAATATCGGAAGCTCCCAGATAGATTTTTGCTACATTGATTACACCACCATTTGTAAGCGTTGTAGCATATGAGGGAAGTTTTAAGAGGGTGATCATCTGTGTTTTGTGCGTATAATTAAGACGTTTATCTTGGGTTTGGTCCGGTGGTTTTGCACCACCAGGTGCCGGAGGTACGGTCATTTTGACGATGCAGTAGCTGCTAAGGCGGGTCGCTTGTACAGAGAGAGAATGGTGGCGGCGATAGGACAATTTTTGGATTGTTTTGAAGAGGGAATCAAGGGGGATTGCACTAAGGTAAGTAATTTGAACTTAATACTCGTAATAATGATGATTTTCAGTTGTTTAGGCATGAAATTTTGTTGAAACTAGGGATGAAATTGAGGAAAACTAGGGATTGGAATTTGAGAGTTTGATTTTTGGAATTGAGGGGTCAAACGAGGTCGGATATTGGTATAATTTGGTAGGGATGGACTCGCGAGTGAAACAGGTTTCTAGATTTGTGATTTTTGTTAGATTCCGAGACGTGGGCTCGGAGGTCGGGTTTGATCAATTTTGGGATATGTTGTTTAATTTGATAATTTTCATGTGGGCTTCATTCCTTTAGCGTATATTAGTGATAATATACTGATTTTGGAAAGATTCAGAGAATTTGGTGTCCGAGTCAAGTGGCAAGGGCATTGCAAAGTAGTGTTTTTGCTTGATTGAGGTAAGTAACGCTTCCAAACTTGGTTTTGAGGGTTCGAAACTCTGTATTACGTGTTATTTGATTAGAATTGAGGTGATGCACATGCCAAGTGACGCGCGTGCCGGCGTGCACTGTTAGAATTATGACCTGGTTCATTCCATGTCACCGCTTAATGATTCTTTCTTGTTGGTATCCGTACTTCTATTAATGTGATTAAGTAAATATGCTACAAATCATGCTAGATATCATGTTAAGGCTTCACGCCGATACTGTTGAGACCCGAGTGGTCATTTCTTACCGTAATTACATTAGTTCCATTGATATTTTGTACCCAGTCTTATTCATGCATATCATCTCATGTCTCAGTCTCGGTTATTGTTGTTTGGCATATTATATCCTTGATTCGGGCTAGTTCATGCATTGTGAGCCCGTGTATGTGAGAGACTGGAGAGTGATGACTGAGTGAGACCGAGAGCCTAATGATGAGTGACATTTATTGGATCAGGCTGCACGCTACAGCGGTTATGTCGATTATTATGATAGTGCTTGGGTTGTAGGAGCCCCTCCGGAGTCCGTAACACACCCCCAGTGAGTGCACTGATATTATTGAGGGATGGATCTTCCCTGGACATGGATCTTGTCCGAAGTATTCATATATGGAGATGGATCTTCTACATGGGGCTGGAATTGCCTTCCTTGGTACTGAGTGACTGATGTCAATGATGTATATATATTATGAGATGGATCTTCCCTTGGCCGTGTGAGCGATATATAGTACTGAGTGGTTGTGAGGCTATTATCATTATCTGGAGATGGATCTTCTCCATAGGGCTGGATTGGCCTTCCTCTGTACTGAGTGACTGCTATCAGATATGTATATATTCCGGGATGAATCTTCCATGGGCCATGCGAGCCATATATAGTATTAAGTGGACAAGCATTTGAGAGTGGGAGCACATTGTGCATTTCAAACAGTTGATGCATTGGCTTGTTACTTACTGAGTTGGTACTCACGCTACCCCCTGCACCTTGTGTGCAGATCCAGGTATCCCAGGCCACGGTAGCGACCATTGATCATTTGGATGCGGATCATCTTCGGAGAGAGTGAAGTAGCTACTTAGCAATCGCAGACCTGCCTTTCTCCTCCCCTGTATTCCTTTGTGTATTTTGTTAGCTATTTCCCAGACAAATGTTGTCTTGATGAATTTTAGAACAGCTTTAGTGTGGCTCATGACTTAGTGACACCGGTTGTTGGGATTTATTATTCCGCAATTTTGGATTTTATTTATCTCTTGTTCAGAATTTGAGTTTAATAAAGGTTGTTATCTGTATTTTTAATAAGAAAACGAATTGGTTAAGAGTGTGTAGGCTGCCAAGTTCAACGATAGGCGCCATCACAACCGGGTTGGTTTTGGAGTCGTGACAAGTTTGTATCAGAGCCTAGGTTACATAGGTATCACAAGTCATGAGCAGGTTTAGTATAGTCTTATGGATCGGTACAGAGACGTATGTACTTATCTTCGAGAGGCTGCACAACCCTTAAGAAAAATCTCACATTATTTAATTCTTGTCGTGCAAATCGATTGATTTAGCTTGAAGTGTAACACTTTGAATTCCTTTCATGCATTCCTATGCACACGTGAGCACTCGGCATCTGTTGTGCATCGACGACTTGTGATTTCCATGGATGAGGTGCGAGATGTGATTTTAGCATGTTGATGACGGTCTAGTCTGGAGGACTTGAGGCTAGGTTTTATGTGTGGCTTGAGTACTGAGATTTTGATTGTGTGTGCACGTGCATGTGGGACATATATGTCCGTTTGTGTCCTTATTGGTGGGATTTTGTTACTGGATGATTATGTGGTGAGTGTGATTTGATGGTGAGATATCTTCAGGTTGTTTGAATGTGGCAAAAAGAGTTGCTAGATATGTAGCAAAAACTATTAGGTGTTTGACTTTTGTCTTCAGTTGACGTATGGCCTCGAGTTGTGGGTGTATTGAAGGACCTCTTGTATAGTTTAATAGTGGAGTGAAGTAGATCTTCATGTGTGTTATGAGTTATTGGTGATGTCTTTTGGTCTGACTAACGCCCCAACAGCGTTCATGCAATTGACTCCTTCGTTTTTGTATTAATTGATGATATCCTGGTGTACCCTCATAGCTAGGAGGAGCATACTCAGCATTTGGGTATTTTATTTCAGAGACTGAGGGAGGAGAAACTTTATGCAAAGTTCTCCAAGTGTGAGTTTTGTCTTAGTTCAGTAGCATTCTTGGGGCACATGGTATCCAGTGAGGGTATTCAGGTGATTGGATGAGTGGTAGGAGAGCTTCCAGAAGCTCTAGACTGCTTTGACCACAACTCCAGTGTTAGTTCTGCCATCCGCTTCAGGTTCTTATGCCATGTATTGTGATGCCTCGGGGATAGAAATTGGTTTTGTTTTAATGTATGAGGATGAAATGATTGCATAATGGCTATGATTTTTGAAGGGTATAGAGAGATATCAATTCGAGGCTAAGCAGGCGGGGTTATCTCCTGCAGAGTGTCCTGAGGTTGTCTGATCCTTGTGTTGTTTGTACCAAGTTCTCTTTTGCCAGTAAATGATATATGTTGCAATTTTAGGTTAAATCGCTTGGGGAAGTTGGCATGGTTCTAAAAATGGTGAATGCGAGATTTGCTGATGATTTGAGATATTAGATGGGTTGTGTTATATAGGTTTATGAAGGATTTAGTTGAATCTCACGGCGATATTGTGGTGGTGAGAGCGTATGGGCATTGTGAGTTATTGTTTGTTTTTATCTATGGCTTTGAGTCTAGTGAGGGAGTATGCTAATGATAAATTTATTGCACGATTATGTGTTGTATCAGTTTCAGTTTAATGTTTTCTGGTAAATCAATTCTAACTTGCATAGGTGGAGTTTGAAAATGACTCGAGTAATAAAAAATTTTGGATACAGGTTGTATTATACTCTATGGGGGTATGGGTCGTATTGAGTGATTGAGTTGTATTTGTAAGGAAGTATTGTGTGGAGCATGAATTTTCTTGATTGCCTAGGGATGTGTGTTACTCCCTTGGGTGTTGGCGTGCTAATGGGGGCAGGTCGTTAGGTCTGTTTGATCAGTTCAATTGATATTTGCGTAGAGTGGATGACTCTCGGGAATGGTTTTGATGTATTCAAGAATTATATCTAACAATGGGGAAGCTTCAGGATGTGTATTCGACTAGAAACTGAGATTTACATTGGAAGGTGTCAAAATTTATGGTATTTCAATATCGTTGTGGACTCTGCATTTCGATATCTGGAAAGGGAAGTAATACCTTAAATTCATAGGAAGTCTCTTGTGAATAAGTATTTGAGTTGTGGTACTTTCAGTGTGCTCGAGAGAACATTCAACGACTTATGAGCCTTAGGGCGGTGTGGTTTATGGTCCGATCTTGTGTGGTGAGTTTTGCTTGAAAATTTTGGTATTATAGCAAGGAGAACGATTAATTTGAAAGTAATTCAGAAGGAACTCGGAGAAATAGGACGACTTGGTAATAGGTTGGATCTGCATGGTAATGGGGAAGATCATATCCTAGTGTGCTTATGATGTGGTGAGTTTCTACACGTGATTCGTGTCAATGCCCTTGGGTTTTTGTCGGCTTGCGTAGCTTAGTTCAATTAGAGGGATTCTTCCCTAAGGGTTTAGTTTACTGCATTGGGTTTCAGAGGGTTCTCGATGGTCTTTACCATGGTTTGAGATGCATATTTCCTACTGGGGTGTGGGTGCATGTGGCGTTTTGTAATTTTCCCCAAAATAAAATCAAATGGAATGTTCTTAGCTGATTATGTGTGTAGTAGCTCGCGACTCAAAGTGTATTTGAGGTTTGTCGCCTCTTTCATATGGTGGAATAATGGGTGCTATGTGTGGTTTAGTATTGAGATTTGCAGGTGCAAGGTCACGATGCGGTTTGAAAGGAAGGTTCTTAATTCTTAGGTAGCATGGATGATCTCAGATGATCAGATAGATGATGTTACTTGTAGATATGGCTCGATGAAGGTGTAAGTTTCAAAAGAGGCACTGTGTCTTAATTTATGGATACTTAATTGGTGTGGCAGTGTCACACCCCAAACCTGGAGAGGCATGACTGGCACCCAGTGTCATGCTGGCCCGAGCGAACCACTCTATAACTCATTTTTTTCTAACTATCATAGGCCAACATGGCCACAACTCATAATGTATAACTATAAGTGGGCAAACATTGTATCAATGAGCCATCATTCTTAAGAGATGAGTACATATGGGCCGTCAAGGCCTCTGACCTACTGTACAAAACGAACCTCTATCTCCAAAGCATCTAAGATTATTCGACATCAAATGGGATAGGGTACCGGTCTACCCATAAGTCTGTAGAAAAACTCTGACATGATGACTCATAAACTTGGTTGCACTCCGAATGAGGTGTAGTCTTACCGATCCTTTGTTGAATGCTCACCTCGTCTACTATGAGGGCTCGTCAAACTGTTTGTCTATACCTGCAGGCATCAATGCAACGTCCCCAACAAAAGGACGTCAGTACGAATTATGTACTAAGTATGTAAGGCACATAAATAAGTATATAAAAGACCTGGAAGAAACATGGAGTAAATGACTTAACTAGTATGTTTGGGTAACTCTGTAAATCATGAAATACTTATAGTGTCATGCATATACGTATGAAGTTCATTTTAGTAACAAATGAAGAATAATCAATGAAACGTAATAAATGTAAGTAAAAAATAAGTAAGGAGGCAATACACGATGTTAGGGTTAGAGAGCAGAGAATGTTCTTATTGCTTGTATTGAATATCATGTGCTCAAAAACTGATAAGGGTCCCCTTTATATAGAAGGGAGAATCCCGGCATAGTACCTAAGCATTTATTATAAGGATACGCAGCTAGTACAACTATTTAATAACACGGTACGGACTTGTATTATCGTTGCAGACCTGGTCAACTTCGCCCATGTGCCGCTTGCTCGCGAAAGTCACTGATATGCATTGCCCCGATGTCGAACATAGGGAACATTCGGGCTCGGGTCTTGAGCCGTAACTCGAGGCTTCTGCGGATTGTCTATGAAATTTCATAATAGATATAAAATCGGTCTCTTAGATTTTAGCCGTATACAAATAGTCCCCGTGTTTCTTAGAGTAAAATGATAAGAAACAGTATTGAGTACTTTCTTCTTCGATATCCCCAACGTGATGTCGGCCCGTCAAAGCATTAAATGACATGACTCAAAGGCTGCACGGAGGTCGCTGTTAGCACAATTATCGAGAATCCCACGCACCGTTTTGGTTGAACTTTTCAGATCCCCAAATCATACTCAAACGGCTCATATAAGTACCGCAAATGCTTGTCATTTATACTTTTACAGCCATCTTCAAATTTTTAGAGCTATCTTCCAACATCTTCAAAATTTATCTTCCTTCTATGCTTGCTTCTTCATCTTTTCTCTTAAAAACATCACTATAGTTATGGCCAAGACTTCAAAAACGGTACCTCAGAAAGAAAGCACCTCTTCTTCTGCACGCCCGTCCAAGGGCAAAGCAAAAACGCCACCGAGAATCGAACAATGACTCCCCGGTGACTTTGATACAATTGATGATCTTACCATCGATAAAACCCCTAACACACCGGGCCGATGCGAGCCCATGTCTAGATATATCAGCATAATATCCAAAGTGGAGAGTGTGAAAATGGATTGTCGCTGGGGGGAGGCAATGCAAGTTGAGATCATACCCTTCTACCCTCGGTCCCGTAGACTTTTCTTCCTTTTCACAGATGGACCCGCTAATACTTGACTTTTACCGTCAATACCGAATGACACTCGGTCAAATATATCCTTCCATATTGAGGATTGTATATACGCTCCGATACTTTTTCCAACTGGGTCGAGGGAATAACCTTCACCCTTGACCATTTGATACGGTTGTATAGCCCCAATCTCTTCCTCGGGGGCTTAATTAAGCTACAACATCGGTTTGCGAAGCCATTCTTTGAGAGCATCGATGAAGACAAAGACCGGGGGTAGATGAGTCGGTTTCTCAGAGTAAGGACCTCAGATGTTATTCCAGCCGATTGGATGCCATTCCCAGAGGAATGGAACATGAGTCGTAAGTATCACTACTTAAAACACATCTTATTCTCTCTTTTCCTTTTTCTGAGTATCATTACTTAATCTCAGGATGGATCAGACGTTTGGACTCCGTCTTCCATACGGAAAGCGTTCTTGGCGGGATTTGGCCAAGACGCGGTGGGAGGCCAAGAATCATGGTAAGCCCCTCATGTGATCATTGATGATTTCCATGTAAGTGTTATTTTCGACAATACGCCTAATACGTCTTATTTGTGTAGGCCTTTGGGACAATGTGTCAATTAGGTCGGCCCCACCTAGTGAAACTGAACCTTCAAAACCCGAGAGGGGCAAGAAGAGGAAGAAAGAGACTTTTGATGAGTCTCCAAAATAGAAGAAAACCAAAGTCCGCATGACTAAGACCGATGCCACGGTCTTAACCTTATCTGATGTGTCAAGTCTGCGTGTTGCAGATGAAGATGATGACAATAATGAACGCCATTTGGCACAAAGGGTAAGGTAGAGTGCCGGCGCTCCAAAAGCTATCGGGAAAGGGTCCTCCGAGTCAGAGGTGGCCGAGTCGAATCGCCCTCGAGCAGAGAAATTCCCCCGAGAAGGTGCAGTCCTGGAGCCTCAGATCGGACATGGTACAGTCCGTGCCTATGAGTCATGAGATGGAAAGTTCGGAGAGCTAGAACCGAAATATTTTGGGGCCAAGCAGAAGCTTCGATAGAAAACAACGTTGTCGGTGACCCAGATTTGGGCCCCTCATTTTCCCCCGGAGAGATAGGGGATGTGCATAACAGGGGCGTCGCAGATGTGGGAGCCTCTCAAGGAGAAGACGATATTCAAAGACTACTTTGTCGGCCTTGAGGAAGACACCGATATTGATGCCCCCGTCGCCCTCGAGGAAGCAGGAAAGCTCCAAAAGCAGGTAATTCCCTTCGACAAATCATTCGTTCCAAGTTTCTATCTTCGTTTTTCTAACTCCTCTTTTTCATATTATAGGTCAAGAAATTGTACGACCATGCCTTTTCTAAGCTTCACGATGAGCTCACTAGGCGTGAGGAGGAGCTCGAGAAGCTCAAATTAGAGCTAAATGCATAAAAAAAATTCCTCCTCCTGCAAGGATGAAGAGCTGAATGAGCTCCGGACCAGTCTAGAGGGAGTGCACCAGGAACAGACTAGCTTTAACGAGTAGTTAATATGACACTTATGAGTTCGTTCCCTTATTCTAGCATGTCGGTGCTCTACTGACTTGATTTTATTTGTAGATCAAACAAAATAATGCCCTGGTGGGGCAACTTCAGGCAGAGGTCGTGGCCAAGGATGCTGATATCTTTGAGCTAAAAAAGCAGAATGAGACAGTGGCCTCGGAAAGGGACCTTTTACTGGGAGAGTTGACCTCGACCCGAAACCTTCTTCGGAGCACCACGAGGAGGTTGTTTTGCTATCTACGGACAAAGTTGAGGCTCATGATCATGTTTCCTCATACAAAAGAGATGCATCTACCGCCAATAATCGGGCTAGGCAGATATCTGAAGAGGCCGGGCTCAAATTGACTTGGGTCATTGCTCATGCTCGTTCACAAACTAGGAGGCAGGCCCTCGAGGAAGCGAGTTCCAAGGGCGCCGATCTCTCTACTGATATTGAGAATGCCAGGATTTCAGAAGAAGAATCGGCATTCTCAACTTCCTTGGGCGAAGGCTCTGATAGCGACTCTGGCAGCAGCTCAGTTTGCGGTGAAGGCGAGGAGTATACTGCCTTCACTATTTTTTCCTTTCTTATTCCTTCTGTGTATCGGCTCCTCGGGGGAGCTTTGTAAAGATACATCATTTGTAAATATATTTTTATGAATACTAAAGGTTTTTTTTCCTTGTCTTTTAATTTCTTCGATGCGAAGATATTCTCTCGAATTTTGATGCTGACTATTAAGAGCCCATTCATAGAATAATAAATCCCTCAAGATCATGTACCATCTCGGGCTAGACCGATATGTGGATCTCTGATAGCTATCTTTAGAGCTTATACTTGTAGTGGCAGAGATCCTCGAGATCGGGTACCATCTCGAGGTTGGAATAATAGTTCCTTTAGAAAACCGTGTGAGTGGTGATGAAGATTCTTGAGACCGAGAACCGTCTTGAAGTTGGATTGATATCGATGGTTTCCAAGATCCTATAGTTATAATGACAGGGATCCCTGAGATCGGGCACCATATCAAGGTTAGATTGAAACGGGTAGCTCCATAGAGACCATTATGATAACAGGAATCCTCGAGATCGGGTACCATCTCGAGGCTGGATTGATAGTTCCCTTAGAACCCGTACTTATAGTAACAAATCTCCTTAGGACCAGGAACCGTCCTGAGGTTAGTTAGGCTTATATGACTCCTCGGAGTCCATATATATGATAACTGAGAACCTTGAGATTGGGCACTATCTCGAGACTAGGCTGGTTTTGGTGGCTCATTAGAACTCATGATCATGGCGGCACGGGTCCTCGAGATCGGGTACCGTCTCGTGGTTAAATATGCATTGAAGACTCCTTAGATCCCACAATTGTGATTGCAGAGATCCTCGAGATACGTTACCATCCCGAGGTCAGATTGACACGGGGACCTCGAGCCCTTGGACAACGTTATTCATATGAGGAACTCTCGGAGGTGCCCTTTGTTAAGTAGTCGGGCTACTTCCTCTCAGAGCTGCCTGCAATCATCGGTCCTATGATCGTGTGTGCCGTGAAATTTGCACACCAAGTTATGGTTTCCTTGAGATGGAATTGATAGTATGGGCTTAAGCTACCTGTTATCCTTCATTTTACATACAGCTGATACGACGTATGAAACACCAACATTGAAGTTGTACTCCGACAACCGAGGTACCTCCACCGGCCCTGTGTGTCTGTTACAATCAACTCGGCTCACGAGTCCCCGAGGGTTCTATCCTCGGTCTGCCCTTTGGTCGTTCTGAGGTATGTTGCGCCTTGTGGCATTTCTTCGATCTTCAGTGTATGGTTGGTACCTTTCCTTGTTTTCCCTCAGTTCCTTTGTCGGGAGACTTATAGGATATACTGAGCCCGAGGGGGCCCCTAATTGGTCGTCCTCGACCCTAATCTTCGACTAGTATCGGTTGTGGAAATCCCCCAGGTTACTGTGGGATATTCAAACAAGTTCTGCTTCAGATGTTTCGAAGTTATTGAGCTCCGTTCATTCAGTGTGAAGGCCTGTACTGCCCAATTGTCGGAGACCGATAGTAACTCCATTCGCTCCATTTGAAAGAGAGATATGAATTATCACAACATCACACTTTCTCTCTGTTTGATTTTGAAGACGTCGGATTTCCTTGTAGCAACCTCGATGGCACCAACATGTGCCTTTATGAAAGAGTCTGCCAACATGGCAAATAAGTCTATCGAATTAGGGGTTAGGTTGTGAAACCACATCATGGCCCCCTTTGACAGTGTTTCTCCAAACTTTTTCAATAGGACGGATTCAATCTCCTCCTCCTTCAAGTTGTTCCCCTTCACGACACAAGTGTAGGCAGTGATGTGGTCGTTGTGGTCTAAGTTCCCGTTGTATTTCGGGAGATCGGGCATTCTGAATTTCTTTGGGATGGGTATCGGAGCCACGCTTGACGGGAATGGCCTTTGCACAAACTTTTTTGAATCTGCACCTTTCAGAACAGGGGGTGCGCCCGGGATCTGGTCGACCCCAGTGTTGTAGGTCTCCACCCTTTTGCCGTTGGCTTCTATTTTCTTTTTGCCTGATTCAATTCTCATCGTGAGGTCTTCGAGAATTTTCATAATAGCTGGGTCGGCTGTTGACGCGTTGTTACTCGACCTCTCCGGTGCCTGTTCGACTCGAGGAGCCATCTTCAGTGCTGCTGTACTTGGGGTTTTTGGTGACTTTGCAGCTACGCAATTGCCAACTATTGTGCCAGCAACATTTCAAAAATAACGTTAAGGCTAACCCCTCTCTCTTCCCGAGCTGGAGTTTTCTGATCCTCCTGTTTGTTTTCTCGGAGAGCACCTCCATCAGTGCGGGAACTTATATCGACGTGTTGGATGTTGCGCGAGCCAACGTCTACCAGGATTGGGTTTGGCGCATCCTCAGGAATTTGCGGTGATACACCAGCGCCTGAAATAACTATACCATTTTCCCCGCGATCCTCAGCATTGTTTTTTTCATGTGAATTCACTGAGTTAGACATTTTGACTTGAAATCATAGATTCTTGGACAAGAAAAAGTGTGAAGAATATTTTTAGCCCCACGGTGGGCGCCAAACTGGTTACCCTGAAAATGGTAATTACAATTAAATTTGATTATGTGGTTCTAAAAATATGTGATTTATTTTAATGCTAGTTTTTAAGAAATAGATGCTAAGTGTGAGTAAAATGAACATGATAAAACTGAAAAGGATCGAAAGGGGCAAACCAGACTGCCCAGAATCGGGGGTTCCGAGCTGGCCGAGATAAGTCCTCGAGGTCGAGGCTCGGAGCTACTGGGAACGATCGATGAAGCTATATCCATTTTATGGGCCTCTAAGGAGGCTTTTAATGATCAATGGTGAGTAATAAATGAAGAACAATCAATGAAACGTAATAAATGTAAGTAATAAATCAGTAAAGAGGCAATAGAAGATGGTTAGGGTTAGAGATCGGGGAATGTTCTTGTTGCTTGTATTGTATCATGTATGCAAAAAATGATAAGGGTCCCCTTTATATAGGAGGGGGAATCCCAACATAGTACATAAGCATTTATTACAAGGATATGTAGCTAGTACAACTATTTAATGACACGGTACAGACTTGTACCGTGATGACCCAAAAGTCATCTCTCATTTTATAAGTCAAAATTGTGTTCCGAGGCCTTGAAAACCTCCTTTTTTTTCTCACCTTAATTTGCGTATGCAGTCCGGACGTATATCCGAAAAGCTGTTATAGGAAAAAAAATTGAGAAAAATGCAAAGTTGCTTTTAAATAATAGGTATGCGAAGTATATTAGTATTTAAGTGAGTTGAGTTCTAGAATTAATTATATGTGTAGTTAGTTAAATGAAAGATTTTAGTGAGTACTATTGACTAAAGTAGCATGTGGTCATAAGCCATGTTGGATGTGCACAAGTCTTAGTAAGTGTCATATATATATACATGCAAACATATGTGGTGTCTCAATGAAATGAAAGGTTGGCCAAGGGATGACACATGTAAAGAAGTACTTTAATAGGCTTCCACATGGCATTAATTTGGCCAAGGGTGGAACTAAGTGTCATAGCACTTAAAGTGCATGGTTGACATGTGTAAAGTTTGGTGATAAGCACTTAAAGTGCATGGTTGACATGTGTAAAGTTTGGTTTAAGAGTCTTAAGTTAATGGTTGACAAGTGTAAAGTTTAGTACTGAGTCATTGGGTAAGCTTAAGGCTTCCAAACGTGGTAGCAATTCAAAGCTCAATATGGTGACTCTTAAGTGCATGAAATATGTGGCAAAAGCTAGTAAACTTAATGGCATAGTCATCCCAATAGGTGGGGTCCATAAACTATGATTTTAAAAGACCTCCACCTTACATTTTTTTCTAGCAAACAGATGAATGTTTCAAAGAGTGATTTTAAAAATCATATAGTCCCATTCACTTTACCACTTTCCTATATCTTAGAAAATTACCATCCAAATAACAAGAGAGTAGAGAAAATTACAACCCAAATCAAGAGAACCTCAACAAAGCTCATAAGAAACGTTATCCAAAGCACTTTCTAAGCTAAAGAACATAGCAACGTTGTTGCAAAGCTCTTGAGGAAATGTTTTGGACATGATTTTCCTTGCATACTTAGCGTGATTTCATTGTGATTTGTTATATGACTTGTTCCATGTTTTGTCGCAATTAACGTGTGTTAGAAGATTGTCAAGAGAATCGACTCAAATACAAGTTAATTGGAGGTGAATTCTAAAGGGAAGCGGTAATTGAGGCTTTAGTTTGGCCGTGGAATTCGAGGTAAGTGTTTGGCTTAACCTTAGCTTTAGGGAATAGGTATTGTGTCCTATTTGCTACATGTTGGTATCATATTCAACGTATAGGTGTGTTGACGAGTATCCATACGTTTGATTCAAGCATGCCCGTGAGCCGTATGTTGTGATTTATATGCTATTTTCATTAAGCACTACCTATGTCTAAATTGATAATTATTCATGTTGATAGAAATTCCTTGGTATTAATCATTGTTGAGTGCTGGATACAGTTGAGAATTATTACATGAAGTTATGTAACTAAGAGAGAGTGGTTATAGATGTTTCCCTTGCCGGAATAATATTGATTCTACCGTTGTTTTCCCTTGTCGGGACGTTATAGTTTTTATTATTATTATTGTTTATGTTATTGTTTTCCTTGCTGGATTGTTGTTATTGATTTGTTTGGGTAAGAAACAGTGTAAAGCACGAAGGGTGATGCCGTGCATTCTATTTATTGTTTGGTGAGGATGAGACTAAAAGAACGAAGGGTGATGCCATGCCATATTATGAAATTTAAAGCACGAAGGGTGATGTCGTGCCGTTTCTAATTATTTATTGTGATGATAAGAGTAAAAGCATGAAGGGTGATGTCGTGCATTCTATTTATTATTTTGTGAGGATGAGAGTAAAAGCACGAAGGGTGATGCCGTGAATTCTATTTATTGTTTGGTGAGGATGAGAGTCAAAGAACGAAGGGTAATGCCATGCCATATTATGAAATTTAAAGCACGAAGGGTGATGTCGTGTCGTTTCTAATTATTTATTGTGATGATGAGATTAAAAGCATGAAGGGGGATGTCGTGCATTCTATTTATTATTTGGTGAGGATGAGAGTAAAAGCACGAAGGGTGATGTCGTGCATTCTATTTATTGTTTGGTGAGGATGAGAGTCAAAAGAACGAAGGGTGATGTCGTGCACTTGTTTTCTTTTGTGTTACTGTTGTTTAAGTTTGACTTGTTGCTTTACCTTATTATTTCCGTTAGGTTATATTCTGTCCCCTCAGCATGTTTCCCCCTTCCTTATCTGGTATCTAACTTTAAGTTGATATTTGATTGTTGCTTTACCTCGTTATTTCCATGATTTGATATGCCCTCCCCTCAGCATGTTTCCCCTTCCTTATTTGGTATCTAGCTGCTTAATTCTTGTTATTATTATTGTTTTTTGTATATGATTAAACTGCACAGGTTTATTTGGTTTTCGTGTCCTAGTCTCGTCACTACTTCGCCGAGGTTAGGCTCGACACTTACTCGGTACATGGGATCGGTTGTACTGATGCTGCACTCTGCACTTTTGTGCAGATCCCGGTATTGGACCCTTCGGACCATAGATCGATGTTGCTGCCTTCAGTTCAGTGGAGACTCCGAGGTAGTCCTGCCGGCGTTCGTAGGCCTTGGCCTCACCTTCTATCCTACTTCTTCCATGTATTTACGTATTTCTGGGACAGTAGTATTTTGTTTGTTTAGACCTCTATTTGTAGTATTCATAGACATCCCGTGAAATTGTGACACCAAATTCTGGGAGTTGTTATTATGGATTTCGTAATAGTATTTAATTTAGTTGTTAGATTTATTTCTTCTGCACTTTTATATCCGCTGATCTTGTATATCACTTACTAATTGCTATAAATAAAGAAACAATACAGAATAACCGGTATAGCGTGTTCAATGTTAGGCACCATCACGGTCCCGACGGTGGGAAATTCGGGTCATAACAAGTTGGTATCAGAGAACTAGGTTGCTTTGGTCTCATAATTCACGGACAAGCTTAGTAGAGTTTGAGGGATCCGTACGGAGACGTCTGTGCTCATCCCCCAGACGCTACAGAGTTTAGAATGAACTCACATCTATTCTTCCTTGTAGTGCGGTTTGATTTCTTAATACTAATTAACTTTCTACACTATTTTCTCGCAGACAGCGAGAACACGTGACTCTTCATCCACTGATCAACCGCCCGAGTCCCTAGTTGCAGCTCCTACAAGGGCCTGAGGACAAGGCTGAGACCTTGTTAGAGGCCGAGGTAGGGGAAGAGCTCAGCCTAGAGCAGCAGCCCTAGTGGCGGAGCCTCAGGTAGAGTTTGCTGATAAGGTTCCTGCCCAGACAGTCCTGGTTAGACCAGATCAGGTTCCCGAGAGTTTCATTGCTACTCCAGGATTCTCTGGTCCATGTAGTAGGCCTCATGGAGAATTTTGCTCAGGCAAGTTTACCTCCTGTAGCACCAACCGTCTCTCAGGATATGGGAGGAGCCCAAACACCTGCTACTCGCACTCCGGAGCAGATGGCTCCTCAGTTTCAGACTCCAGCAGCTCAGACAGTTGGGTTAGTTCAGCCGCATGTTGTGGCTCAGACCGGTGATGGGGCAACTATGTCTGCTGATGATTTCTGGAGATTAGACAGGTTCACCAAGCTTTTTACTATAACTTACAGTGGTGCATCCTCAGAGGATCCCCGGGACTATTTGGATAGCTGTCAAGAGGTTATACGGAACATGGGGATAGTGGAGACCAATGGTGTCGACTTTGCTACTTTTCGTCTGTCAAGTCCCGCCAAGACTAGGTGGAGAGATTATTGTTTGGCTAGACCAGCTAGTTCACCGCCTTTGACTTGGGCCCAGTTCTCCGATTTCTTTCTGGTGAAGTTCTTTCCTATCACTCAGATAGAGGATTATCGGAGAGAGTTTGAGCGTCTCCAACAGGGTTCTATGATCGTCACTCAGTATGAGACCAGATTCATTACCTTGGCCCGTCATGCTATTATGATACTTCCCACCGACCGAGAGAGGGTGAGGAGGTTTATTGAGGGACTAGCTCAGCCGATCAGATTGTAGATAGCTAGAGAGGCAGAGAGTGATATTTCCTTTAAGGATTCAACCAATGTGGCCAAACGAGTCGAGATGGTTCTATCACAGAGGAGTGGTCGGGGGTCGGACAAGAGGCCTTGTCATTTTGGCCGGTTCAGTGGTGTCTCATCTGGAGGCAGGGATTCTTTTGGTAGAGTCCATCCTCCTAGGATGTTTCAGTCATCACTTCAGGTTTCTCGCAATGCTACAGGTGGTTGTGGTTCCCACATGCAGTATTCTGATCAGTTGCCCTACAATACACCACTAGCTCCTATCAGTGTACCATCGCTCTAGAGTTTTCAGGATGGTTACTCAGGTCGTCAGGGTCGTTTTCACGACCAGCAGTATCAGCATCCGAGATCTTGTTATGCTTATGGTGGTTCGGGGCACATTGCTAAATTTTGCCCTCGAGTCTCGAGCAGTTCTCAGCACCAGCGTTCTCGCACCATGGTTCCAGCACCAGGTGTCCAACCACTCGCTCAGCCAGCTATGGGGGAGTCGAGGTGTTAGAGGAGGAGGCCAGGCAGTTAGAGGTGGAGGCCAAGCTACTAGAGGTAGAGGTCAGCTAGCAGGAGGCCATCCCAGGGATATAATTCATATTGGTGAGGCCCAACCACGATGTTATTCTATCCCAGCCAGACTTGAGGAATGGGCCTCTAATGCAGTTATCACAAGTACGGTTTCAGTTTGCAACAGGGATGCTTCGGTTTTATTTTATCCAGGGTCTACATATTCCTAAGTGTCATCTTATTTTGCTCATAACTTGGTTATGCCCCGTGATTCTCTGAGTACTCATGTATATGTGTCTACACCGGTGGGTGATTGTATTGTGGTAGATCGTGTCTACCATTCGTGCGTAGTGGTTATTTGGGGTTTGGAGACCAGTGTAGAACTTATACTCTTTGATATGTTAGATTTAGATGTCATTTTGGGGATGGATTAATTGCCGCCCTATCATGCTATTCTGGACTGTCACACCAAGTATGTGACCTAGCATTGCTGGGAGTGGCTCGATTGGAGTGGAGAGGGACTCCTAGTCAATCTTCCAGTAGGGTTATCTCATATATGACGGCTCGGCGCATGGTCGAGAAGGGGTGTTTGGCATATTTGGCTTATGTTCGTGATTCTAGTGTCGAGGCCCTTTTTGTGGATTATGTACACGTTGTCCGTCAGTTTCCAGAGGTGTTTTCTGCAAACCTGTTGGGTATGCCACCCAACAGGGATATTGACTTCTGCATTGATTTGGCTCCGGGCACTTAACCCATCTCTATTCCTCCATATCGTATGGCCCCGCCAGAGTTGAAGGGGTTGAAGGAACAATTGCAGGATTTGCTTAAAGGCTTTATTAGGCCTAGTGTCTCGCCTTGGGGTGCGCCGGTGTTGTTTGTTAAGAAGAAGGATGGGTCGATGAGGATGTGCATTGGTTATCGCCAGTTGAACAAGGTCACCATTAAGAACAAATATCCATTGCCGATGATCGATGATTTATTTGATCAGCTTCAGGGTGCCAAGGTATTTTCGAAGATTGATTTGAGATCTGGTTACCACCAGTTGAGGATTAGGGCGTCTGATGTCCCTAAGACAGCTATCCGCACTCGGTACTGGCATTATGAGTTCTTAGTGATGTCATTCGAGTTGACAAATGCCCAAGCAGCTTTCATGGACTTGATGAACCGAGTGTTCAGGCCTTATTTGGATTCTTTTGTGATTTTCTTCATTGATGATATTCTGATATATTCCCGCAGCCCGGAGGAGCACGAGCAGCACCTTCGAGTCATTCTCCAGACTCTGAAGGACAGTCAATTGTATGCTAAATTTTTGAGATGTGAGTTATGGTTGAGTTCAGTTGCATTTCTGGGTCATATGGTATCAGCAGAGGGTATTCACGTGGATCCCAGAAAGATTTCGCCAATCAAGGATTGGCCTAGACCCACATCAGTCATAGAGATCCGTAGTTTCTTGGGTTTGGCAAGTTATTACCGTCGGTTTGTGGAGGGGTTTTTGTCTATTGCAGCCCCGATAACCAGGTTGACTCAGAAGGGTGCCTAGTTCAGGTGGTCAGATGAGTGTGAGGCGAGCTTTCAAATGCTCAAGACAGCTTTGACTACGGCGCCGGTGTTGGCCATACACTGTATATTGTGATGCTTCTCGGGTTGGACTTGGTGCAGTGTTGATGCAGTATGGCAAGGTTATAGCATATGCCTCATGTTAGTTGAATGTCCACGAGAAGAATTATTCAGTTCATGAGTTGGAGTTAGCAGCCACTGTCCACGCGTTGAAGATCTGGAGGCATTATCTGTATGGCGTGTCATGTGAGGTGTTCAGGGATCATAAGAGTTTGCAATATTTGTTCAAGCAGAAAGAGTTGAACTTGAGGTAGAGAAGATGGTTGGAGCTGTTAAAAGACTTACATCACAATCTTATATCATCCGAGGAAGGCCAATGTGGTGGTCGATGCTTTGAGCAGGAAGTCAGCCAGTATGGGCAGTTTTGCATATATTCCGGTCAAGAAGAGACCACTTGCTTTGGATGTGAAGGCTTTAGCCAATCGGTTCATGAGATTGGATGTTTTTGTGACCGGCAGTATTCTCGCTTATATTGTGGATTGTTCTTCATTATTCGATTGTATTCAGGATCGACACTATGATGATCCTCATTTGTGTGCCCTTAGGGATACAGTACGTCACAGTGGTGCCAAGAAAGTTTTAGTTGGTGATGATAGAGTTTTGAGGATGCAGGGCCGTATTTGTGTGCCGAATGTTGACGGACTTCGTGAGTTGATTTTAGAGAAGGCCCATAGTTTCCGATATTCCATTCATCCGGGCACCGCAAAGATGTATCAGGATTTGCAGCAGCATTATTGGTGGAGGATGAATAAAGATATTGTGGTATATGTAGCTCGGTGTTTGACTTGTCAGCAGGTTAAGTACGAGCATCAGAGGCCTAGTGGATTGCTTGAGCAGGTTAAGATTCCTGAGTGGAAGTGGGAGCGTATCACCATGGACTTCATTGTCGGGCTCCCACGGACTCAGAGGAAGTTCGATGTAGTATGGGTTATTGTGGATAGGCTGACCAAGTCGACACATTTCATTCCTATGGCAGTTTAATATTCATCGGAGAAATAGGCAGAGATCTACATTAGGGAGATTGTTCGTCTTCATGGTGTGCCCGTGTCTATTATTTCCGACCGAGGTACGCAGTTTACCTCGCATTTCTGGAGGGCATTTCAGCGTGAGTTGATCACGCAGGTCAAGTTGAGCACATCATTTCATCCTCACATGGACGGACAGTCCGAGCGTACTATTCAGATCTTGGAGGATATGCTTCGCGCCTATGTAATTGACTTTGGAGGTTCTTGGGATTAGTTCTTGCCATTAGTTGAGTTCACCTACAATAATAGCTATCAGTCGAGCATTCAGATGGCTCCCTATGAGGCATTATATGGTAGGCAGTGTCGGTCGCCAGTTGGGTGGTTTGAGCCGCGAGAGGCTCGGTTGTTGGGTACAAACTTAGTGCAGGATGCCTTGGATAAGGTTAAGATCATTCAGGACAGACTTCATACAGCTCAGTCCAGGCAGAAGGGTTATGCCAACCGCTGAGTTTGCGATGTGGCATTCATGGTCGGAGAGGAGGTACTGCTTCGGGTGTCACCCATGAAGGGCGTGATGAGATTTGGGAAGTAGGGAAAGCTAAGCCCTAGGTACATCGACCATTTTGAGATCCTTGATAGAGTGCGAGCGGTGGCTTACAGACTTGCGTTGCCACCGAATTTATCAGCTATGCATCCATTGTTTCACGTGTCTATGCTTCGGAAGTATCACGGAGATCCATCCCATTTGTTAGACTTTGCCAGTGTCCAGTTGGACAAGGATTTGACCTATGAGGAGGAGCCGGTAGCCATATTAGACCGGAAGGTTCATCCGTTGATATCGAAGAGTTATCCTTCGGTTCATGTTCAGTGGAGAGGTCAGTCTGCTGAGGCAGCTACCTGGGAGTCCGAGTCAGATATGCGAAGCCGATATCCCCAACTTTTCCCCGATTCAAGTACTTTTCTATGTCCGTTCGAGGACGAATGTTTGTTTTAGATGTGGAGAATGTGATGACCCAAAAGTCATCTCTCGTTTTATAAGTCAAAATTGTGTTTCGAGGCCTTGAAAACCTCCTTATTTTTTTCTCACCTCGTTTTGCGTATGCAGTCTGGGCGTATATCCGAAAAGCTGTTATAGGAAACAAATTTGAGAAAATTCTAAGTTGCTTTTAAAATAATAAGATATGTGAAGTATAATAGTATTTAAGTGAGTTGAGTTCTAGAATTAATTATATGTGTAGTTAGTTAAATGAAAGATTTTAGTGTAGACTAGAAATTTATTAGTACTATTGTTTAAAGTAGCATGTGGTCATAAGCCATGTTGGATGTGGACAAGTCGTAGTAAGTGTCATATATCTATACATGCAAAGATATGTGGTGTCTCCATGAAATGAAAGGTTGGCCAAGGGATGACACATGTAAAGAAGAACTTTAATAGGCTTCCACATGGCATTAATTTGGCCAAGGGTGGAACTAAGTGTCATAGCAGTTAAAGTGCATGGTTGACAGGTGTAAAGTTTGGTGATGAGCACTTAAAGTGCATGATTGACATGTGTAAAGTTTGGTGAAGAGTCTTAAAGTGAATGGTTGTCAAGTGTAAAGTTTAGTAATGAGTCGTTAGGTATGCTTAAGGCTCCCAAACGTAGCAGCAATTCAAAGCTCCATATGGTGACTCTTAAGTGCATGAAATAGGTGGAAAAAGCTAGTAAAATTAGTGGCTTAGTCATACCAATAGGTGGGGGCCACAAACTATGATTTTAAAAGACCTTCACCTTACATTTTTTTGTAGCAAACAGATGAAAGTTTCAAAGAGTGATTTTAAAAATCATATAGCCCCATTCACCTTCCCACTTCCATATCTTAGAACATTACCATCCAAATAACAAGAGAGTAGAGAACATTACAATCAAAATCAAGAGAGCCTCAATCAAGCTCATAAGAAACATTACCCAAACCACTTTCTAAGCTAAAGAACATAGCAACGTAGTTGAGGAGATGTTTTGGCCATGATTTACCTTGCATACGCAGCGTGATTTCGTTGAGATTTTTTATATGAGTTGTTCCATGTTTTGTCGCAATTAACGTGTGTTAGAATATTGTCAAGAGAATCGACTCAAATACAAGTTAATTGGAGGCGAATTCTAAAGGGAAGCGGTAATTGAGGCTTGAGTTTGACTGTGGAATTCGAGGTAAGTGTTTGGCTTAATCTTAGCTTGAGGGAATAGGTACTGTGTCCTATTTGCTACGTGTTGGTATCATGTTCAACGTATAGGTGTGGTGACAAGTATCTATACATTGGTGTCAAGCATGCCCATGAGTCGTATGTTGTGATTTATATGCTATTTTCATTAAGCACTACCTATGTCTACATTGATAATTATTCATGTTGATAGAAATTCCTTGATATTTATCATTGTTGAGTATTGGATCCAGTTGAGATATTACACAAAGTAAAGTAACTATGTGAGATTGGATATAGTTGTTTCCCTTGCCGGAATAATATTGATTCTACTGTTGTTTTCCCTTGCCAGGACGTTATGGTTTTAATTTCTATTGTTGTTTCTATAATTGATTTATTTGGGTGAGGAAGTGTTACACCACATATTTCGGTACGTGAGAGTACGTCGTAATCAATTGATGTAAGCTCTGAAATGAGATCATCTTTGAAAGTACATAAAGTAAGTTAATCATGTTACCTTGGATGTTAAAAATATTTAAGATCATGAATAACGAGTACCAAGAGGGTTGGATAGCTTAGAAGCCTCAATCCGAGCTCTAGAACTCAAGATAAACCTAGCCCTGATGAAAAAATGCTGCTCTCTCCTCTCTCCTCTCTAGGCGATTTCTTGGAGAATTGAGGCAGCCATGGCTGCGCCCACCTCTCCCCAGCTTTTGGCTATGGGAGA
Source organism: Nicotiana undulata (assembly GCA_005239495.1). Lineage (NCBI taxonomy): Eukaryota > Viridiplantae > Streptophyta > Magnoliopsida > Solanales > Solanaceae > Nicotiana > Nicotiana undulata. The sequence continues at coordinate 44,097 of ML280862.1, forward strand.
GACATGTATAAACCCTAAAGAAAACACTACAAATCCCACTAATACATCTTCATATGATGCACGTCTCAACCAAGCCAAACTAGGAGGTGTTTTGAATCAAACACAACTAAAACCAATAGAATTTATTCATGGAGAACCAACGATTTGCTTTGACATGGAGGAGAGGCAACAGTTTGCTCGAGAAGAAGGATTGTATCAGGCAATTATGGTAAAATTATCTGCTCGCGCACCAGCCGTGCAGGAATTTCGATCACTTCTGCCCAAACATTTTGGAGTTAAGGGCCATGTTTTAACTAGATGGTTAGCGCCAAGGCAGTTGCTGATCAGGTTTGATCAATTTGATGATTTTGTGATGTCGTTATCGCGAGCAGTATATTTTACGCACAATGGAAATGAACATCAATATAGGGTGTTCCCATGGTCTATTGGATGCAATCCAAAGGAAGAAACCACCAAGGCTGTGGTGTGGATATCACTGCCAAAGCTTCCTCCTGAATTGTTTGCAAGGAAGGCTTTGTTATCAATCGCTTCAGCAGTTGGCACTCCAATTGCAATAGACAAGGCAACTCAAACTCGATCAAGACCTAGCACTTCTAGAGTTAAGGTAATACTCGATCTCGCCGATAATCTTCCAACGAGGATAAGGCTACACCATGTTGAAAATAGTACTGGAAAATTTTTGGAGGAGTTTCAGGAAATTATATATGATAATCTACCTGCGTATTGCAATGTTTGCAAACATCAAGGTCATGAAGAGGGGGTATGTCGTCTACTTTTGAAGAAGGTTCAAAAAGAGAACCAACTGGATGATCGTGATATTGAAACTGCTGGAGAAAAGTTTCAAGGAGATTTGAGACAAATTTTGGATGAAAAAAAATTAAGGAATGCTATTGCAGGAAAAGGAATCGAGTTAACAAAAAATATTGGTGAAAAGTCACCTGCTTCTCGGCAAGGATCAGATAATATTAATGTGCAACATACAGCTGATGTTACTGGAATTGCTACAGTTCCAGTTGAAGCAGCCTTACGCAGGATCTCTGAGGAGTTGCAAGTAGATGCGCATGTTGTTAAAGATTCCAAGGATAATCGTGTTGCACTTGGGCACTTTCAACGGGAGTTAGCAAATCCTACTGATAGCTTTGGTACCAATGTTGAATCAGGTGTACAAGCAGCTAGTTTAGATGCTATTGTTACTGGATCAGGTGTTCAAGGTGTGGGGAAAACTTCTAATGACCAAGGAAAAGTTAAGGATCAACAGATTACTCAAGTAAATTCTAAACTTACTGCTGCTAATATGATAGGACAAGAACTTAACAAGCGATATGTTGCCACTGGAATTCTTGGCAAGGGAGATGCTAATGCAATTGGTGGAACATCTGCTAACAAGAAGGATGTTGTTACGTTAGAAATAGGTCTCAACATGGCCAACAATCATTGCTAAGGGTTGGTCAGTAGTGCATCGATCACTTAGCAAGAAGGTTCCCTCAGGTCATAAAAATCTGGAGTTAACAGTAGAAATGTTTAGGTGTTCTAACTCATTTGATGCCTTGGTTTGTGCACATGAACATGGTGAGAAAGACTCTATGAAGAATTTGGAATTGATGGAAGGAAAAGCAGGTACGAAATCTGGAAAAAATAACACTCCAGGCAGTGCAAAACAGCAGCAAAAGACGAAGTCTGCGGGTGCGCGATCAGTGGCTTCCAAAGACATTGTTCTTGTAGATGATTTCAACAATGTCCATGTATCCAATGTAGCTCCTACACTGCAATTCTCCAGTCCAGAATTAGCTAAAATGATTAAGGAATCCCAGGCAACTATGATGATGCATACCAATCCAAAGAGCAACAAACCATTGGTCACTCTAAATACTTCAGTCCAGGAGATTCCATCTCAGTCTTTGGAGTCGTGTGGTGAGCGAGTTGACAAAGGCATGGCGTCAATTTCACAATCTAATTCTACAAGTGAGCAGCCTACTCCTAACGGTCGAGAAGATATGACAGGTGCAGTTTTGTTTAATCGCAAGTTATGGGCTGATCAAGAAGAACATGAGGAAGATGAAGATTATGTTGATAGCATCAAAGATGACAGCAATGATGAGACAGATCAAGATGAGGCAGCTCAATTTTCAGGTGATGATTCTGAACAGAATAATGTTGGGCCCAAGGGTGAGGCAGTCGAGGAGCAGCTTTCAATTACCTCGACTAGCTTGCCTAAACAGAGAAGGCTAAGTCCAAATGCAGCAGCTTTTATACCATCGGGACAGAAACAAATGCACTCTAAGGCAGCAAGTTCGAAGGAGATTGAAGTCGCATCTGATGCGATGGTGATACCTAATGTTGTAGATACAAAAGCTAATGAATTAGCACCTGTGTGTGGGACTGATAAATTCCCAACTGCTGCTGCATCCAAACACAACATTTTGGCAGTACAATCCGCCAGGGATTTGCAAAATAATGCTTCTAATCCTGCGGCAAAATATGGGCAGCAACATGTAAGCTCTCCAGGTGAGGTTCAAAAATCAGATTTGCTAGCAAGCACAAGTAAATTGATTCCTACACGTATTATACATGCTCTTGTTTCTCATGACATGGATACTTTGAGAGTTCTTGATATGCCGAGGAAGGAGCAAGGAGCGCTAGTGCCCGGATACAATGCTTTTGAAGCATTTGGTGGGGATTTTGGGCAAGATCTTTATGAAGAAGGCGAAGAGAAAGAATTACTGGATGCATCTTTTAAAAAAGTAGCTAGGGAGGGAGATCTTTCACCTAGACATTTGAGAAGTGGATCCAATAAAAACAAGAAGAGGGCACATGAAAGGCAACATAGTTGGGATGGCAAGGTCACACAAGAAGTTGTCATTAGGCAACTTCCAATGAGAATTGCAAAGAAAAATGCGGCTGCCCCAACCACCTCCACAAGATCAAATAGGTCCAAGAAGAAATGATGAAGTTTGAAGACAACTTGAAGAGGGTTGATAATGCAGACAAGGTTCTACAAGTTGGAGAGTTCACAAGATTAGAAAAGAAAGGGCAAGAATCTTATTTCTACATTATTCTATTTTATCATTTTATTAGCATAACCATATGTAATATCATCATAGAGTATGTTATAAACTCTATGATGATCATAGAATATCTAGTTCGTTCTAGTTCCTATTTTTTACACGCTTGCTAGTATATGAGGCTTTTTATGCCTCATTAGGATTAGTCAAGGTAAGGTTTAGCCCAGTAGTTGATTGCTCATGGCCTATGCCTTTGGAAAAATACCCAAACGGCTATGAGATTATATGCCCTCGTGACACTTTGCCGGCAGCTACACCATGATTCCTATACATGAGGCTGCCATAGGGCATTGTGAGGCGCAGAGGAGTGATTATATAGCAAAGGCATAGAGGCAACACTACTGGCGCTATTGTCCCCCTTAGTTGTATTAGTCCTATATGGGTTCTTTTTCTGCTTTTTATTATTAATAAAATAGCCCTAGGCTCTTGCCTAGTGGATTTGCTAAAAAAAAAATATTGAAGAAAATAAGTTTCGTCGAAAGTCGACGAGTTTGGAATGTTATAACATGTACTTTAGGGTGAGACTATGGTTCATTACAAGATAAGAAGGTTAGATAAAATGTACGTTGGTGCTCGGCAAGTATGGGCAGGGTGCTAGTCATGATCCTCCAGTTTGGGTCGTGACAGAAGTGGTATTAGAGAACTTCTGTCCTATGGAGTCTACAAGCCGTGTCTAGTAGAGGTCTTCAGTAGATTATGTGTGTACTAAACAGGTAAGGCTCATGATAAGGATCCTTAAGGCAAAGAATATCTATCCACCCCTATGGTGAAAAGAATTGAGAGATTTAGAAGATAGATACAAATTTCAACAAGAAAAAGAAGCAAGATGAAGAAGGGTACGAGGTGCCCAGTTAATGAAGATTGTAAGTATTTATGATTCAAGCAGTGAAATACAAGCATATTGAATTATGTACAATTGTAACAGAGGTATGTACAATTGGCCATACCCGTCTCAATTATGCTCTATGGGAGCTAACAAAAAGAAGGATAGATATCAGGATCCAGTTGGGGTTAAAGTAACCGAAAATTATGGATAGATTGTTATCATTATTTAACATTGTTGAAGGGTAGTGCAGGACATGGTAATAGTTCTCATTGGGAGATAGCCAGATGGTCACTCTAGAATAATACAATCTGATATGAATAGTAGAATGTTCAGAAATTTCAGAAGACAGGCACTGGAATCTTGGAAAGAATAAATATTACCTTAGTGTGGCATTCACCCCTAGTAGAGAGAAAATATTAGGCAACCCGAAAAATCTAGTGGATTGAGAAAGGGGCTAAAAGCAAAAGAATGACTTGTTGGAGTCTTCAGAATAAAGTGATAGATATAAATGTTAGCATGGAAATAAGAAGAGAGTTAATAAAGCATTATGAGTAAGATATGATACGTGGATGACAACGGAAAAAAAATAAGAGTATTGTTGAATCTATAGTTAAGGGAAGAAAAAGACAGGAGGTAACAATCCTTGAGGCAACAGAAGAGCACAGATCATAAAGTCACATCCTCATTTCGAGAAATAAGTTCGTGAATCCAACGTGATTACCAAAAGGAAAAGTTAGACCCCCGAGTAATAGAAATTAGTATGGGATAGTAAACAAGAAAAAAGAAGAAGAAATCGAACATGAATTAGGGATCAGTGGAATTTGTAATAGTCGGCATTGTTTCAGAGATAGTGTTTCAACAATAATAGAATGAATGATAGAAGAATAACCTTTAAAGGTCATTCACGAAGACGCCTCCCTAAAGCAAGCACTATGAGAAGAGTTAAGCTTAAGGGACTAGATGTGCGAGTTACACCAGGAGTCACCCTTGTGCGTAAGAAATTCAATTATTCATGGTGTAGAAGGGTTACCGCAAGGCGAGTAATATGTCAGTGAAGATGTTAAAAAAATACAAAAGATGAAGAGGTAACTATCGAATGGTAAAGGAGGAATGCAATAAAAAGGTGAAAAGAAAGACATTGCATTTATTCAGATTCTACCAGAACATTATGCAAGCATGATGCCGGGGAGAATTAATAAGGGTTTCACACTCGATGATATTGATAAATAAGTGGAAATGAACACTTGATACATAAGGATCCCGTACGTGAGGTAAGTTAAGATAAAGGACATAACCCAAGAGGCGCTACATAAAATACAGATATGAGAGTGCACCAACGGGTAGTCTGTAGTTGATTCAGGAAGAGCCTAGTTATGGCTAGATAATAGGATACAGACAAATCAGTAGATCATGCAAGATAAACGTAGTGAAACCCAGCATAGGAAATTCAGTCTCGCGGATATTATTCCATCGTGATCCTTGAGTAATATTAAGATAGGAGGTTGGGTAGTTAAAGGTATCGTATAAGTGTTGCAGAGATAAAAGAAAGTGACACTAGGGAGATAGTAAAATTTCAATTAAGAAGAACCCTACGAGCACTAGTGCGCGAAGGTAAGTAGCTAAGGATAACTATCGGCGAGTAAGAACATCAGAAATACCGTGGGGTATACAATGTAATAAGCTAGCAGCTTTACAAGAGTCATAGGGTCTTCCCTAAGCACCGCAACGAAAGACTAGCTGAGGAAATAAGGAAGAAGGCTTCAACATAAGCATAGTGACCTAAAGAAGAAAAGGGTCTTGTAACAGCAGTCTTACTATAATAGTGTATGCACTTCATTAGAAAGTGGCACCTATCGTGGCTAATGAACGAGAAGAAGAAAAAAAATCAAGAGTTGATAATTGAGATCGTGTGAGATACAGGGAACTCCAGTATTCGTGGGAACTAAGATAAGCCAAGTATCCATGTAGCAAGTGACAGAATGGCCAGGAAAAGTAATTGCTTACATTTAAAGACTGAGAAGGCATGAAAGGAAATCTATGGTGCTAGCATGTTAAAAGGAAGGGCACGAGTAGTATAAATAGATATATGTAGGTTGTAAGCTAAAGTATTGTGGAGCGACAAGGTTTTCTCTAGACAGGAGTAAGGATAAGAAAAGGTGGGTGAGAAGGTGACAAGAATAGGTAAGTCCTCGGGATTACACCCATCACAACAAGAGAGCTGATGGTTTCCATAAAGTTATAAAAAGCTCAGTATAGCATGAGTGAACTCAAGGGAGTTTAAGATTAGGAGAATTTAGAAAAGATGGAATGCTGACCCAGTGGTAGAATAAGGGTGTAATTGTGATAGATAAGAGGATGACATTTAGTCATTTTATTGGGTAATGATTCAAAGAAAAGTGATTTCATGAACTGCACAGGATTATAATACCCCCAAAGGATGAATCACATTGTGATGCTATGAAATATAGTTATTGGATTATAGTATCGTCCCTAAGTGGAGCAGTAAAATCACTTCAGATGTTCCCCAATGAGACTTGAGCCCTAGTGACGATATATTACATAAGAGGTTTCAGGTTATCAATGGTAGATTATAGATCAACATTAAGGTGAATCAACAATTGATGGATGAACTTTACAAATATGAGATGAGATTAGGTTGTCATTATTAAGATGAATAGTAATAAGGAAGAATTAAATGGCTTAGATTTACACATATAGGATAAGCAGTGAGAGAGTAACCTAGAGTTGGGTAGCAGACCTCGATAATAATAAACTGAAGTAAGAGTTATAGTACAATATGACCTAACTAGTTGTGGTAGGCAATAAGCATAGATAACTAAGGCCATGAAGTAATATATAGCAATAGTTGTAAGTTCAACAAAGTACCAATCAAAGAACTTAGTACACCTATAGATGCCCAGAGAGACAGCTTGTCATAGTACTATATATGTTCACAAGTGAAGCCTAGAGATGGGTTAAAAGCTAACCCAAAAAAAAGGAGATAAGAGTCACATTGACGCATATTCAAGGTTAGAATCGTCCGGGCTGCATGAAAGAAGGTAGAAACAGTGGCGAGATTTGAAGAATTTCGACCACAAGTCGTGGAGTGAGAAAGAGGCCTAAAGAGGGGGATTCCCTAGCCTTTGGATTTATTCACCGAATAACTCACTATATGGTAAAGACAATATTAAAGTATTCGTAAGAGTTATTGCTTAAGATATGGATAAGTGCATTAGCCAACATTCGAGGACGAATGTTCCAAAGGGGGGAATGATGTTACACCCCATGTTTTCGTACGTGAGAGTACGTCGTAAGCCAATTGATGTAAGCTTTGGAATGAGATCATCTTTGAAATTACATAAAGTAAGTTAATCATGTTACCTTGGAGGTTACAAATATTTAAGATCATGATACCAAGAGGGTTGGATAGCTTCGAAGCTAAACAAATTAAAGAAAATAAGTTTCGTCGAAAGTCGAAAAGTTTGGAATGTTATAACATGTACTTTAGGGTGAGACTATGGTTCATTACATAATAAGAAGGTTAGATAAAATGTACGTTGGTGCTCAGCAAGTATGGCCCGGGTGCTAGTCATGATCCTCCAGTTTGGGTCGTGACAAGAAGAGTGTAAATCACGAAGGGTGATGTCGTGCATTCTATTTATTATTTGGTGAGGATGAGAGTAAAACCACGAAGAGTAATGTCGTGCCATATTATGAAATTTAAAGAACTAAGGCTATGAAGAAATATATAGCAATAGTTGTAAGTTCAACAAAGTACCAATCAAAGAACTTAGTACACCTATAGATGCCAAGAGAGACAACTTGTCATAGTACTATATATCTTCACAAGTGAAGCCTAGAGATGGGTTAAAAGCTAACCCAAAAACAAGGAGATAAGAGTCACATTGGCGCATATTCAAGGTTAGAATCGTCCGGGATGCATGAAAGAAGGTAGAAACAGTGGCGAGATTTGAAGAATTTTGACCACAAGTCGTGGAGTGAGAAAGAGTCCTAAAGAGGGGGATTCCCTAGCCTTTGGATTTATTCACCGAATAACTCCCTAGATGGTAAAGACAATATTAATGTATTCGTAAGAGTTATTTCTTAAGATATGGATAAGTGCATTAGCCAACATTCGATGACGAATTTTCCAAAGGGGGAAATGATGTTACACCCCATGTTTTCGTACGTGAGAGTACGTCGTAAGCCAATTGATGTAAGCTTTGGAATGAGATCATCTTTGAAATAACATAAAGTAAGTTAATCATGTTACCTTGGAGGTTACAAATATTTAAGATCATGAATAACGAGTACCAAGAGGGTCGGATAGCTTAGAAGCTAAACAAATTGAAGAAAATAAGTTTCGTCAAAAGTCGACAAGTTTGGAATGTTATAACATGTACTTTAGGGTGAGACTATGGTTCATTACATGATAAGAAGGTTAGATAAAATTTACGTTGGTGCTCAGAAAGTATGGCCCGGGTGCTAGTCATGATCCTCCAGTTTGGTTCGTGACAGGAAGAGTGTAAATCATGAAGGGTGATGTCGTGCATTCTATTTATTGTTTGGTGAGGATGAGAGTAAAAGCACGAAGGGTGATGTCGTGCCATATTATGAAACTTAAAGCACGAAGGGTGATGTCGTGCTATTTCTATTGATTTATTGTGAGGATGAGAGTAAAAGCACGAAGGGTGATGTCGTGCATTCTATTTATTATTTGGTGAGGATGAGAGTAAAAGCACGAAGGGTGATGTCGTGCATTCTATTTGTTGTTTGGTGAGGATGAGAGTAAAAACACGAAGGGTGATGTCGTGCACTTGTTTTCTTTTGTGCCACTGTTGTTTAAGTTTGACTTGTTCCTTTACCTTATTATTTCCATTAGTTGATATTCTCTCCCCTCAGCATGTTTCCCCCTTCCTTATCTGGTATCTAACTTAAAGTTGATATTTGATTGTTGTTTTACCTCGTTATTTTCATTATTTGATATTCCCTCCTCTCAGCATGTTTTCCCCTTCCTTTTTTGGTATCTAGCTGCTTAATTCTTGTTATTATTATTGTTTTTCGTATATGATTAAACTGCACATGTTTATTTAGTTATCGTGTCCTAGCCTCGTCACTACTTCGCCGAGATTAGGCTCGACACTTACTGGGTCGGTTGTACTGATGCTGCACTCTGCACTTTTGTGCAGATCCCGGTACTGGACCCTTCGGACCATAGATCGTGGTTGCTGCATTCAGTTCAGTGGAGACTCTGAGGCAGTCCTGCAGGCGTCCGCAGGCCTTGGCGTCACCTTCTATCCTACTTCTTCCATGTCTTTACGTATTTCTGAGATAGTAGTATTTTGTTTGTTCAGACCTCTATTTGTAGTATTCATAGATAGTCCGTGAAATTATGACGCCAAAATTCTGGGAGTTGTTATTATGGATTTCGTAATAGTATTTAATTTAGTTGTTAGATTTTATTTCTTCCGCACTTTTAATTCCTTTGAACTTGTATATCACTTACTAATAGCTAAAAATAAAGAAACAATACAAAATAACCGGTAACGTTGGCTTTCCTAGAAGGTTCAATGTTAGGCGCCATCACGGTCCCGACGGTGGGAAATTCGGGTCGTGACATGTACTATCCTTGCAGACATGGTCAACTTCGCCCATGTGTTGCTTGCTTGCGACAGTCACTGATTTGCATTTCCCCGACATCGAACATAGGGAGCACTCGGGATCGGGCCTCGCTCCGTACCTCGAGGCTTCTGCGGATAGGCTATGAAATGCCATAATAGACATAAAATCGGTCTCTCATGGGTTAATGTACATGAATACAATGCATGAGAAGTACGTCAATAAAATCATTTGTAGTGTCATAAGACCATTATGCTTCTGATTAATATCATAAAACCAACTTATGTATTTTCTGAGACCCATAAACAGATGACAGAATAATATGACACATGAGAATTCAAGAATATAGGCATCTTTAATACTTCTATGAATAGAGTCATTTATGGAAATTGTGCATTTCCTCGTTTCGTTTGTATCATATGTATCATGCCAAAAGAAAATAAGGAATAGCCTTAATTGCATGAGCTCATAGTTGAATACTATTACTGTTGCTAATTCAAGGACAATTCAACTACCTACATGAACTAATACTTGTTGTCTTAAAATTGTAAGCATATCCCAAAACAGTTAAATTAATCTGTATATCTTTTTGCTAGTCAACAAGCCATTAATTTACTTTGAAATTTTTATATACTACTATTAAATTAACTTGTAGGGTTTTATAATTTTTGGAGATTAAGTAATCTTTGGTCATATTAAAGTAATATTGAGGTCCTCTTTAGTCAACAGAGCAGGTGTTTCTGCTCCCACTTTACTCAATTTTTAGTATTTGAATACTTTTATATTTCATGCATGTATGTCATATCGACATCCTTTCACCCCAAAGCAATGGATATGTGGTTGACAAAAGCATGCCATTCTCCCATAAATTATATATAGCTCTTGATTACTTAACATACTTAGACATGTTTGAATATCACTTTATATAACTGAATAATATAGATATTCTTAACTGTTAAGAGTAGAACCACTTATAGAATATCATTACGTTTACGTATCGTTACTTAGATCATGAGAAGAAAAAAAAAAGATTAGTCTTAACATACTTGTTATTGTAAAATTGAACACCTCATAAATTTGGCAATAATCCCAAAGAAGTAGGAATTGAACCACCTCTTTCATTATCATTTACAAGTTTTATGAGAGCTTGAAATCGACCAATCTTTTGCACTTAGTCTGCCACTTAGTCCTTTTAGTGGAATCTTGATTATCATCACTTGACATTGAGCACATTTAATACCAACCCAACTCCTGAAGCGAAACATAGGCTCCTATTATCGCCATTTTCATTTCCTTGCTAGTTGGTACTAATTGGGTGACTTAACAAATATTGAAGGAATCAGATTAGTAATATATTTATTGTGCTAAAACATATTGTGAGTGAAAGGAATATTGTGTGGAGTTCTGAATGTTATAAAAGAGTTGCCACCTTTCAATTTAATTAAAGAGTCACCTTGTATGATTTGTGTTGCTGCCACGTGATGTCCTTATACCAATCATTTTAGATAATTATCAATTTAACCGTATAATTAATAATTATCTTAAATTACTTAAAATACTACTTACTGTTAACACACTTTATGTATCATAATATCAAAATATTAAAATACTAATAAAGCATAATACTATATAAAATCAATACATACACTAGTATTTCATTAAAACATCCATGTAAAAATTATATATTTTCTTAACTTCTAATTTTTCTAATCTCATATAAAGAGTAAAAAACTTCGTACGCTTAATTCTTAATATGGTAAAAAGATAACCTTCTTTTCCTGTGAGAAAATAATTTCAATCTTTACAATAAAGAAAATCTCATAAACTTTCTCATATTATGTGTATAATTTAAATCATATTCGGAAGTAATGATATTAATAATTATATAAAATCATATTTTTTAACTTTTTACAAAAAATTTCCACTCAATATAAATACCATATCAAAATGAATCTTACAGTATCAAGGTTGTTAAACTTACGAGGTCTTACGTCCTCTGTAGAAAAGTACGGGATATAACAGGCGGCACTCTCCTTGTTGGTTGGCTGCGGGTATTCAATTTGGCCTTGTAGCACAAACAAATTGTACGGTATTCCTCATGATATGACCGTGTGTTGGAGAAGCATTAGACATTCAGACGACGGAGTTGAGATTGGATATGGCGATTCGTGTACTCTATGGGTTTGGAGACTGAGAACTCTAATGAGTATATGATTAAATAGTTGTGGGATGTAAAGACGTAGCGAAGGTTAGTCAGAGGATAGTGTGTGTTGTGATTCTGTCATTGTGGACCTTCGGAGGGTTATTTGTCTATTGTTGATGACTAAATTGATTTGAGGTTCATTAGAAGGCCCAGTTGGGATAGGTGTTTTGCACCGAGTCGGATTGACTGGCTCCGTAGTGCTATTTTGAGGGACGTGCCATTCAGTGGTTGTCGAGCTTATTCGTGTTCTGGAATGATTTATGAGTTACTCTTCCCTACTACGAAGAGTCTTGATTCGTTTGTTTTAGGCACACATGGTGCGGTTCTATTGTGGTCTTATAGCGGAATTTGAGTGAGATAAGTAATCGGCTATTGCATGATTAGGGCGTATTGGTTATGTTCTTTCGAGGTTCGTGTGGCATTGTATCGCCTAATTCTCTGTGGTTATGGTAATATACTTTGAGTACTTGATGTCAAATTTCGCGTGATTATTGATTCTGAGCAAGGCGGACCGATGTATATAATACGGACCAGCATTTGGATGGGGGTCAGGCATTGTAGCGAAGTTATGTTGAGATATGATCCTTGTGTGTTGGATTCGTGTGTTTTGGTTCTTCGGTGTGTGAGGAGTTCTTTGCATTGTCTTGTGGTGATACTCGTTGATCTTGAGGGACTGTTCTCTTGATTGATGTCATTTTCCCATGTTTGAGTACATTTGGAATGTCGCTTATTAGTGCACAAACTGCACGGGTTTTGGCTTTAAGTGGTATCGATACGTCATGTTGCTAGAGTGGTTGTGTCGGATGAGATGAGGTCATCGGACCTAGAATGGGTGCTATCGGATCTAGTTATGGTATATTTGGGAGGATATTGATGCTGATCCGCTAAGAGATTTTGTTGTAGTACCTATCGAACGGAGGGAGTTCCACAACTTTTTGATCTGACGAATGGTTGTGGGTTTCTACGTGCTTCGCTCATCATTGGAAGTATATGAAGGTTTTAGATAGGGTCTCTGTTTAATAATAGGGTTATTACCGGAATTGGATTGTTCTGAGCAGCCATTGTGATTATAAATTATCGCTACGAGTGTTTGAGTTATGTGGGATATCATGTGATTTTTATCTTGAGTTATGGTTATGGTTTGATACAGCTTTTTAGGACTCATACAGTGTGTAGATACGAGATTTTGATCTTGTAGAAAACTTATACAGGTTGGATTAGGAAATTTTAGTTATGCTGTGTTATCCGAATGTATGGGACAAGGTGACATGGGATCACCTCCGGGTATCTGCGTTTTAAGGCTACACGGTGGATTGAGGGTGTTGGAGAACAACTCTTGGCACGTTCGAGGACGAACATACGTTTATGTCGGGGAGGATGTAACGACCCGACCGGTCGTTCAGATAGTTCCCCATTTATACTTCGTTGTGTGTTGTTAAACTTTATTAAGTTGTATAGGGTTGATTGGTTCAGGTTCCGAGTGGTTTTTGAGTGGAATGAGACACTTAGTCTCTTAAATAGGAATTTAAGTTAGAAAAGTCAACCGGAAGTTGACTTATGAGTAAACGATCTCGGATTGGGGTTTTTATGGTTCAGATATTTCCGTTAGGTGATTTTGAACTTAGGAGTGTGTTCGGAATGAAATATGGAGGTATGTGGTAGAATTAGGCTTGAATTGCTGAAATTGGAAATTTGGCGATTTCCGGTCGGCAGTGGGAAAAACGGGGCTAAACTCTCGGAACGACCGGCCGGTTAGCTATATCCTCCCCCTCTTAAACAAATGTTCGTCCTCGAACGAATCTAAAAACATACCTGGAGTCTCAAATAGGTGTGGATATCTGCTCTGCATCTCCTGCTCGGTCTCCTAGGTAGCCTCCTCCACCGGCTGCCCTCTCCACTGCACCTTAACAGAAGCTATTTCCTTTGACCTCAGCCTTTGGACTTGTCAACCCCAAAAAGCCACTGGCTCCACCTCATAAGTCATATCACCCTCTAGATGAACCGATATGAAGTCCAAAACATGGGACGGGTCACAAACATACTTTCGAAGCATGGAAACATGAAACACTGGATGCACACTCGAATAGTTAGGTAGCAAAGCAAGTCTATATTCCACCTCCCCTGTCCCCTCAAGCACCTGAAAAGGCCCAATAAACCAGGGACTCAACTTGTCCCACTTCTCAAACCTCATAACACCTTTAATGGGTGATACCTTCAACAGAACCTTCTCCCCATCCATGAAAGATACATCACGGACCTTCCTCTCCGCATAGCTCTGCTGCCTACACTGCGTCATGCGAAGCTGCTCTTGAATAAACGTCACCTTATCTAAAGCATCCCGTACCTAATATGTACCCAATAGCCTAGCCTCACTCGTCTCAAACCAACCAACCGAAGATCTACACCTCCTCCCATATAAAGCCTCGTGCGGTGCCATCTGAATACTCGACTGATAAATATTATTATACGCAAACTCCGCGAGTGGCAGAAACGTGTCCCTTGAACCCCCAAAATCAATAACACAAGCACGCAACATGTCCTCTAGTATCTCAATAGTGCGCTCGGACTGCCTTTCCGTCCGAGGATGAAAATCTTTGCTCAACTCAACCTGAGTACTCAACTCCCACTACACGGCCCTCCAAAACCTGCGATGTGAACTGAGTACCTCTATCAGAAATTATGGAAACTGGAACACGATGCAATCGGACAATCTCCCTGGTATAAATCTCAGCTAACCACTCCGAAATGTAAGTAGTACCAACATGAATGAAGTGCGCATATTTGGTCAGCTGATCCACGATAACCCAGATAGCATCGAACTTCCTCGAAGTTCGTGGGAGCCTAACTACAAAGTCCATGGTGATCCGCTTCCACTTCCACTCCAGAATGTACAACCTCTGAAACAATCCACCTGGTCTCTATTGCTCATACTTGACCTACTGACAGTTGAGACACCAAGCTTCAAAACTGACAATGTCCTTCTTCATCCGCCTCCACCAATAATGTTGTCTCGGATCCTGATACATCTTCGCGGCACCCTGCGGGCCTCATCAAGAATCAACTCTAGAAGCCTATATACATTAGGCACGCATATCTTACCATGTATCCTCATCACAACATCATCACCAATAGATACATCCCTGGCATCACCTCGTCGGTCCCTATCCTGAAGAACGAGCAAGTGTGGGTCATCATACTGGCGCTCCCAGATACGGTCATAAAGAGAAGACTTGGAGACCATGCAAGCCAATACCCAACTAGGCTCCGACATATCCAACCTCACAAGCTGGCCCGCTATGGCCTGAACATCAAGTGCTAAAGGTCTCTCTATTGCTGGAAGATATGTTAGACTCCCCAAACTCTCTTCTCGACGACTCAAGGCATCGGCCACTACATTGGCCTTCCCCAGATGGTATAGAATAGTGATATCATAGTACTTGAGAAGCTCCAACCATCTCCGCTGACGTAAATTCAGATCCTTCTACTAATACTGATACTGCAAACTCTGATGGTTTGTAAAAACCTCACAATGAACACTATACAAATATTGACGCCAAATCATCAAGGCGTGAACAATGGCTGCTAACTCAAGATCATGCACCGGATAATTATTCTCATGGGTCTTCAACTAACGCTAGGTGTAGGCAATCACCCTACCCTCCTGCATCAAGACACAGGAAATGCCTATCCTCGAGGCATCACAATACACGATATAAGAACAAGAAGCTGATGGCAAAACTAACACTTGAGTTGTGGTCAAAGCAGCCTTGAGCTTCTGAAAGCTCTCCTCACACTGGTCCGACCACCTAAACGGAGCACCCTTCTGAGTCAATTTGGTCAAGGGCGAAGAAATAGAAGAAAACCCCTCCACAAAGCGACGGTAATAGCCTGCCAAACCATGGAAGCTCCTAATCTCTGTAGCTGAGGACGGTCTGGGCCAACTCTGCACCGCCTTTATCTTCTTCGGATCTACCTGAATACCCTCATTGGACACCACGTGCCCCAAGAAAGCTACTGAACCAAGCCAAAACTCACACTTAGAGAATTTTGCATAAAGTTTCTCCTCCCTCAATCTCTGCAATAGAACTCTCAGATGTTGTGCATGCTCCTCTTGGCTACGAGAATACACCAGGATGTCATTAATGAACACAATAACGAAGGAATCAAAGTATGGTTGAAATACGTTGTTCATCAGATGCATAAACGTTGCTGGGGTATTGGTCAGCCCAAAATACATCACCAAAAACTCATAATGGCCTTAATGGGTCTTGAAAGTCATCTTAGGAATATCTGGATCCCGAATCTTCAGCTGATGATACCCGGATCTCAAATCAATCTTAGAGCACATCGTAGCTCCCTGAAGTTGGTCAAACAAATTATCAATACGAGGAAAATGATATTTATTCTTTATTGTAACCTTGTTCAACTGCCAGTAGTCAATACACATTCTCATGGGACCATCCTTCTTCTTCACAAATAACACTAGGGCACCCCAAGGTGACACACTAGGGCGAATAAACCGCTTATCTAGGAGTTCATGGAGTTTGTCTTTCAATTCCTTCAATTCTACTGGTGCCATACAATACGGTGGAATAGAAATAGAGTGAGTGTCTGGCACCAAATCAATACCAAAATCAATATCCCTGTCAGGTGGCATGCTCGATAGGTCCGCAGGGAACACATCCAAAAAATCACGGACCATAGGAACAAAATCAATATTTGGAGTCTCAGCAATGTCATCCCTCACAAAAGCCAAATAAGACAGACACCCTTTCTCTACCATACGCTGAGCCTTCAGGTATGAAATCACCCTACTCGGCAAAAAATCAATGGAGCCTCTCCACTCAACCCTCGGAAATCTCAGCATCGCTACGGTCATGGTCTTAGCGTGAGAGTCTAGAACAACATTACATGAAGAAATCCAATACATGCCCAATATCACATCGAAATCCACCATACTAAGTAATAACGGAACCATTCGGGTCTCTAGACCCCCAATAGATACCACACATAACCGATACACGCGGTCCAAAACAATAGTATCTCCCACCGCAGTCGACACATGAACATATGTAACTAAAGACTCACGGGGCATATCCAAAAAATGAGCAAAATACGACTAAACATAGGAATATGTAGAACCAGGATCAAATAAGATTGGGGCATCTCGGTGATAGACTAAAACAATACATGTAACCATGGCATATAAGGCCATAGCATCTGGTCTGGGTGGAAGTGCGTATAAACGGGCCTGATCTCCACTTGCTTGGCCTCCCCCTCTAGGGCAGCCTCTAGCTACCTAACCCTCACCCCTAGCTTGCTAGGCAGGTGGTGAATTCACTGGTGCCGAAGTCAATGGCTGACTCCTCTGCGGAGGCAGAACCCCATGACGATGAGGATAGTGCCTCAACATTTTCCCCAACTCTCCACACTCATAAAGACCCCCCCCCCCCCCCCCCCCCCCCCTTCCCCCCGGTGCTGGAAACGGGGACTGAAGGGAACCCCTAGCACCGGGATAACCACTAGAAGAACTAGACATAGATGAACCCTGAACCGATGGTGCACGAGATGAACTTTTGGCTGAAAGGGCACTTAATGATGAGCGGCTCGGACGAGAATTGCTGGGACCATGCCCCGATGATGCACCACAATGAGCTGGGCGGGCTGGGTTAGCAGGCCTAAATGGGGTGCCTCTGTTATGCTAAAAATGACCCCTGGAGGGGACACTACCAAAGCTACCAGATCCCCAAGGCCTCTTAGCCACAACAACCTGCTCAAAAGTAGCACCCGATACTCTCTCCCTAGTCATAAAAATCCGAAGGTGATAGGTAAGGCCATCCACGAACCTCTTGATCCTCTCTATCTCTCTCTGTAGGAACCAACCAAACCGCATGATGGGCTAGCTCTAAAAATCTCATCACATACTACGTCACAGTCATATCATCATGTTGCAACTGCTCAAACTGCCTGCGCAGCTCCTCTCTGGGGGACTATGGTACATTCTTCTCTATGAAGATAATGGAAAACTACACCTAGGTAAGGGGCGCTGCACCAACAGGCCTACCCCTCTCGTAAGCCTCCTACCAAGTAAAACCAACTCCTGAAAACTGGAAAGTAGTGAACGAGACCCCACTGGTCTCCAAAATACCCATTGTACGAAGAATCCTCTACCCCTTGTCCAAGAAACCCTGGGCATCCTCACCCTCGGCACCACTGAAAGTCGGAGGCTGAAGTCTACCAAACCTCCAATCTACGCTGCTCGTCATCAGGCATGATAGGAATCACATAGTCCTGAGCAGGTGCGACCGGCTGGGTTGGAGCTTCCCCCAGTGTTTGAAGTCCCTGAATAACCTGCTCTAGTGTACGAGCAGTAGGAGTCTGAGTGCCTCCCCCGGCCTGAGAAGTAACTATTATAGTAAAAATAGCGATCGCCTGTGTAAGACTAGTGCTCACGGTCAAGAAAAAAGCCAAGGTCTCCGGAAGACCTGGGATAACAATGGGCATAGCCTGTGCCTAGGCTGGTCCTGCTGGAATATCCGTGGCTGGGACCTGGTATAGAATAACATGTGAGTCTACGGGATAGCCCCGGCTGCTGCGCATGCTACACCCCTACCCCTGCCACGGCCTGGACCCCTCACGGTCCTAGCTGGTGGATGATCATCCTACCCGGTAGCACATGTCCTCACCATCTGCGAGATAATGAAACAATAGAAGTTTATTATCAGAATCAACAGATTCAAGAATGTAAGATTTTTCCTAAGGGTTCTGCAGCCTCTCGAAGACAAGTACATACGTCTCCGTACCGATCCGCAAGACTCTACTAAACCTTCTCATGACTCGTGAGACCTATGTAACCTAGGCTCTAATACCAACTTTGCACGACCCCAAACCACCTGGCTGTGATGGCGCCTATCATGGAACTAGGCCATCTGACCCATTTTCAGAATAAATTGACACTTCATAATAAAGGTGTTTCTAAATCATTAATTGATAAAAAGTTCAAAACATAAGTTTAAATAACAAGTGCGGAAAACAAACAAAAGCCCGACATCGTGGTGTATTAAGTCACGAGCGTCTACTAAGGACTATCCAAAAACAACTAGGACTATTACAGTATGGGAAAAACTAATAAAGTCTAAGAAAGATAGGCGGGAGAGGAGCAAGGTTGTGATCTCCATGCAGCTAACTTGCCGACTCCGAGTATCAGCGATGGATGGAAGAATCAACGCTCTCTATCAAGTCAAGAAATCCCTAGATCTGCACACAAAGTGCATGGAGTAATCTGAGTATGACAACTCATTACGTAATAAATGTAAATAAAGACTGAGCAATAAGAAACACATAAATCCGCATCATGAAATCACAGTAAGTACAGCTTGCCATCAAAACAATGTGTAAGTCAAATCATCTTGCTTAAAATTCAATTTAGGTAAAAATCATTTGAAGATATTTTTCCAACAATTTCAACATAGTTTCAATGAAGTTTAGAGTAAATGATATGAAAATCATAAATAGCCGCTAGGGCAAAACATGTATCATAAACCGCCCCTCAGGCATAACATCACTCAGAATCAGCCCCTCTAGCAACCTTACAATCACTCGTAATCAGCCCCACGGGCACAACATGAATCAAGAACAGCCCCTCGAGCAAATTCATATCATTCACACAGGATACCCGCTCTCACTGGGGGTGTACAGACTTCGGAGGGGCTCCTACAGCCCAAGCGCTATAACAAGCCATCTCATGGCGTAATCAATCAGGCCCTCGACCTCTCATATATCATAAATCAATACAACATGTTGCGGCGTGCAGCTTGATTCCATGATATCCTCACAACACATGTCCTCGGCCTCACTCATTCCAAAACTAAATGTATATCTGGGCTCGGGGGAGAATGGTTAAACGTGTTTTTGTCCGAACCTCGAGTTTAGACAAAGTAGGGTCGGGGTCGACTGTTGTCTTTTGATAGGAATACATAGGAAAACCATGATTTTTCATTAAAGTTAATTCCTTTAGCAATAATTAATGATCTTGAACCGATTATTATTAGATTCGAGTAGGTTAGAAGCAAATTCTAAAGGAAAAGTTGTAATTAAGCAATGGGTGGTCGTTGAATTGAGGTAAGTGTTTGGTCTAACCTTCACTTGAGCGAATAGGAATCCCCAACTTGAATGTTATGTGAAACGTCATGTGTGTGGTGTATAGGTTAGGTGATGAGTATCTATGCACCACCAAAATTATATGTTTAGCATGTTCCCTCCCACGTTTAAAATTTATTTGATTTGTGGCTTAAATGTTTCATGATCATTGATGCCTCTATGTCTACCTGTTTTTCCTACTTGTTTGTTAGATATTGGTCCACTTGTTTGGAAGTATTAATTGTCCCTTGGTTTCATCGTGGTAAAATAATGGTTGAATTGGTTGACAATATTTTATTATATAATCTGGTTGGTTTCTGTCATTAACCCAAAACCAACCCCGTCGTGATGGCACCTATCGTGGAACTAGGCAAGCCTACACTCTTAACCAATTCTATTTTCTGATAACAACATTTAACTATTAACCTTTTTCATCAGAGAATCTGAAATAAAAGATAAAGACAAAACCCAAAATACCGTAAAATAAATCCCAACATCTGGTGTCACTAAGTCATGAGCCATACTACAACTGTACCAAAATACATCAAGAAAATATTTGTCGGGGAATAACTAACAAACTACACAAGGAAGATAGGGAAGGAGAAAGGTGGTTCTGCGATCCCCAAGCAGCTACCTCGCTCTCTCCGGAGATGAACCACATCAAAGATCAGCTAGCACTATCGTGACTTGAGATACCTGAATCTGCACACAAGGTGTAGGGGGTAACGTGAGTACACCAACTCAGTAAGTAACAAGCCCAAACTGTGGGCTGAGAGGTAGTGACAGACTAAACCTCCACATATACAACAAAACCAATGTACAGAAATTTAGGCATGCTTTCAGTTAACTAGATAGCTCGAGGTGATAAGGTAAGTACATTTCTGCATAGTTTGACATATATAACTCAATGTGTTCTACATGCCAATTCATCAACAGTATGAAATGCGCAATGTTCTCCCACTTTCAAATACTTGTCCACTCAGTACTGTATATGGATATCATGGCCTAGAAAAGGTCCATCCCATAATATATACACATCAAATAGAAGTCACTCAGTTCTAAGGAAGGCCAATCCAGCCCTATGGAGAAGATCCATCTCCAGATAATGATACACCTCACAACCACTCGGTATTGTATATGGCTCTACAGCCAAGGGAAGATCCATCCCTGAATACGTATACCTATCACTGACACCACTCGCTCAGTACCGAGGAAACTAGCCAATCCAGCCTCGTGGAGAAGATCCATCTCCAAATATAAACACTTCAGACAAGATCCATGTCCAAGGAAGATCCATCCCTCAAATATCCCTGCGCTCACTGGGGGTGTGTTACAGACTTCGAAGTGCTATCATAAGCTAAATCTAGGCATAATCGATATAACATGTTACGGCGTGCAGCCCAATCCCATATCTACCACTCAATATCAGGCATTGGCTTCACTCAGTAATCACTCTCCAGTCTCACTCATATGGGCTCACAATGCATGAACTAGCCCGAAAAATGATATAACGTGCAAGTCAACAATTACCGAGACTGAGCCATGATATGATATGCTATGACATGATTGAGTATATAATATCAATAAAACACATGAGATGACAACAATAAATGACCACTCAGGTCTTAACAGTATCGGCATTAAGCTTTAATATAATGTCTAGCTTGATTCCTAGCATGTTTGCATTAAGAAAACCGCTTGGGTCTCAACAGTATCGGCGTGAAGTCTAAACATATTATTTTGCATGATTTCTAACATTTGCATTAATCACATTGATAGAAGCACATATATCATCAAGAAAGAACCACTAAATTCCATGGAATGAACCAGATCACAAGTCTCACGGTGCACGCCCGCACGCCCATCACTTGGCATGTGCGTCGCCAAATTCTAATCACATAACATGTAGTTCAGGGTTTCGAACCCTCATAACCAAGTTTGGAAGCGTTACTTACCTCAATCAAGCAAAAACTCTACTCCGAAATGCCCTTGCCACTCGACTCAGCCACAAATCGCCCTGAATCTAACCAAAGTCAATATTATATCATTAATATATGCCAAAGGAACGAAGCCCACATCAGAATTATAAATCTACATCAAAAATCCTGAAATTGGCCAAACCCGACCCTCGGGCCCACGTCTCAGAATCCGATAAAAATTACAAAATTGAAATCCTTATTCACTCACGAGTGTATACATACCAAATCCATGAAAATCCGATCTCAAATGACCCCTCAAATCCCCAAATCAAACCTTCAAATTCCCAAGCCCTAACCTCTCAATTTGTACTATTAAATCCCACAAATTTCATGCTTAATTAACTGAAAATCTCCATAGAATCGAGTATTAGGTTCAAAAACATTACCTCAATGTGTTTTCCTTTGAATCCCTCTTCAAAATACTTCAAAAAGCTCCAAACACGTCTTGAAAAATGGTGGAAATAAGAAAAATTCGCGAAGGGGCCTTTTATACATTCTTCCCAGCACTTTCCGCTTCTGCGGGCATTATTTCGCACACGCATGCCACTTCTGCGTTAAAAAGTCAGCATCTGCAGAAATGACTTAAGTTCCCAGGCGCCGCATCTGCGCCTCAGGTCTCACACATGCGGGCTCGCAGATGCGGTCCAGACCTCCGCTCCTGTGACCAATGCCGCTTCTGCAGTCCCTCTTCCGCTTTTGCGGCTCGCATTTGTTGTCCCAAATCAACATGTGCAGTTATGACAGAAAATAGCAGTTTCAGCTGCAAACTCCAAATTTTCCAACTCTTAGATAGCCATTTGAATCATCCTGAGGCCCTAGGGACCTCAACCAAACATACCAACAAGTCACATATCGTTATTCAAACTTAGTCGAACCTTTGGAACACTCAAAACAACATCAATTCACCAAATTAACCCGAAATTCAAGACTAAAGATTTCTTAACTTCTAAAATTCGCCAACGATGCCGAAACCAACAAAACTACGTCTGAAAGACCTAAAACTGTGCACACACATCACAAACAACACTACAAACCTATTCCAACTTCTGGAATTCCATTCCAGCCCCGAAGCTAATTTTCCACTACCGACCGGAAATCGCCTAAAATCTAATTTGGCCAATCCAAGCCTAATTCTACCACGGACCTCTGAATGACATTTTGTACCCACTCCTAAGTCCCAAATCACCTATTGCAGCTATCTGGACCATAAAAATGATATTCCGAGATCATTTACTCATAAGTCAACTTCCAGTTGAGTCTTCCACTAAATAACCAAACTTAAGAGACTAAGTGTCTCCTTGTACGACCCGGTCTGTCGTTACGTGAAACCTGCATTTTTATTTGTTATTATTGACATGATATAGATTTTTTATATTGTATTTGATGTATTAGAGCTGATAGGATTGAAATCAAATGGTTGTAGTGAGTGTTTAGTCAATTAGCCTTTAAAAATAGCCTTAAAGTGGGAAAAAGTCAACTAAGGGTTGACTTATTGGTAAATGGCCTCGGAATGCAAATTTTATGGCTTTGATAGCTTCGTTAGGTAATTTGGGACTTAGGAGTGTGTTCAGAATAATTTTGTGATGTCCGGTGTAGAATTAGGCTTGAATTGGTGAAAGTTAGGTTTTGGCGATTCTGGTCGGCAGTGGAAAATAGGTTATCGGGGTCGGAATGGAATTCCAACAGTTGGAACATGTTCATAATGTCATTTTGGACTTGTCTGCAAAATTTCAGGTCAAACGGAGTTGATATGGATAGTTTCGACATCATTCGTGAATTTTAGAAATTTCAAAGTTCTTAGGCTTGAATCCGTGTTTGATGTTAGTTTTGGTGTTTTGAGAGTGCAACTAAGTTTGAATGATGTTATGGGATATGTTGGTAAGTTGGTTGGGGTCCCTAGGGGCTCGGGATTGATTTTGGGTGATTAACGGACTCATTTGGACTTAAAACAATTGCTGGTTTTCTGGTTTTTGTGCACAATGATTTTGTTCACTGCGATCGCGGGTGAAGAAGTGCGATCACAGAGAGTTAATTATGGTCAGGCTCAGATTGTTCTATGCGATCGCGAGAAAGGAGGTGCGATCGCGGAGTAGAAGGAGGACAAGTCAGTGCGATCGCATCGAATAGGCTGCGATCGCACAGAGGAAGATAGGTGTGTGGGGTTGGCTGGCAATTGCACAGTGCGATCGCGTGCACAGTGCTGCGATCGCGGAGGTCTGGGAAATTTGTCAGTGCGATCGCAGTTCCAAGGCTGCGATCGCGGAGAGCAAATAACTGGGCAGTTATATAATTAAACTCTCCGCGACTTAAACCCTTATTTCACCATTTGTGTACGGACAAGGAGCTTTTTGGACGAATTTTTAAGGAGAAAATCAGTGGGTATCACAGAGGTAAGTAATTTCATTATTAAAACTCGTTTATGGGTGATTTTAGACCATAATCCCAGCTTTTAATTCATGAAAAACAGTAGAAAAATAGGATTTTGGGGCATGAGATTATGAGACCTTCATGGGTCGATTTGAGGGGTCAAACGAACTCCGATTTTAGTGTTCCTTATATGTACTGAATCATGAGAAGATGAAGAACACTTTTCCGTAAAACTTTCTGAGTTTTGGGTGGGCCCGGGGGTCGGGTTTTTACCGAATTCGGATTTTTTAGCCAAATTCGATATTTTTCAATTGGAATTTATTCCTTAAGCATTTGTTGATGATAAAAGTCTTAACTTGGTAGATTTGGAGCCTTCGAAAGTTGATTCGAGAGGCAAGCGCATTGCAGAATAATTCCGGGCTAGTTTTGAGGTAAGTAATGTCTTTAAATCCTGTCCTGAGGGTATGAAACCCCGGACTATGCACCCTTTCACGGGTTTTTAAATGATAAGATTGGAACTTTGGAAAAATCTTCCGTATTTAGGCGACTATTGAGTTGCGAAACCGATTTTTAAGCCTATGCTTAATTAGTATTATTTTATTATGATATGATTTGGGCTGTAAGCCGTGTTGGGGCCTAGTGCCGATCTGTTTTCCCTTTGAGGGTTGTGTTACTATATTTTCCTCACTGATACGCTATGATTTTTCACTCAGTCTTTTCCTGATAAATTATTTTGACACTCAGAGTAATTTGATACTATTTATTGAAAAATGAAACACTGTTTTGGGTCGAGAACCCAGTATGTTTATGGCCTAAGGGCAAATTGAGAGTGTCTGACTGAGTGGTGAGGAGGCTTTCAGGCCTCAGGAGTGTGGTGAGGAGGCTTTCAGGCCTCAGGAGTGTGGTGAGGAGGCTTTCAGGCCTCAGGAGAGTGGTGAGGAGGCTTTCAGGCCTTAGGAGAGTGGTGAGGACGCTTTCAGGCCTTATGTTATTATTGCGCTTGGGCTGTAGGAGCCCCTCCGGAGTCTGTACACACCCCCATTGAGCGCCGGTACCGATATTGAGTGATGATTGCCCGCGGGGCTGATACTGAGTGATGATTGATACTGAGTGATTGAGAAGATGCCTGAGGGAAACGGTTACTAGAAATGATTTTGGCCCGAGGGGCAGATTTATGATGATTTTTCTAAGTCTTCGAACTACAATTTACTTCATTTTCGAACTGGTTTTTACTGGGAAATTTACTGAGATATACTGGTATTTCACATGTTTTCAAGGGATTTCTGAAAACTGATTTTGAATTTATTATTGGATAAATACTACATGGTGACTTGGTGTTTTACTGGTTTTGTGGAATTGTGTATCTGTACTGTGTGTTTATATTACTTAGACTGTGATTTATTTTCATTACTACTGAGTTGGCGTACTCATAAAAACTCCATGTGCCTCTGTGCACAGATCCAGGTACTAGCTCGCAGCAGTAGCTGACGCAGGTTCGATAGCAACATTCACGGGAGTTTGAGGTAGCTGTCCAGCGTCCACAGCTTCTCCACTTCCCTTCCCTATTTAGTTTTAGCATTTGATTCAGAGACATATTATAGTTTTAGCATAGTTAGATTTAATTATTCTTAGATGCTCATGACTATTGACTCCAGTTCTGGGAGGTTGTTTAGAGTTGTTTAGAATATTATAGGGACGCTAAGACTTAATTATATTATTTGTGCGATGTTTGCATGCTTATTTTTATATTGTGAACTGTTATAATTGAATAAATGCGTAGTAAAGTGATGGTTGGCTAGCCTAGTTCCACGATTTGGGGTCGTGACACTCATTCTCTTCAAAAAATTACTCCGAACACGAGCCAACCGACCCGATACCACATAATAGAACTGAACAGTAAATACTGAAGCAGAAATGGGGGGAAACAGGGCTAAACTCTCGGAATGCCCGATCGGGTCGTTACAATTTTGTATACGGCTAAAATCGGAGAGACCGATTTTATATTTATTATGGCATTCCATAGCCTGTTCGCGTAAGCTTCGAAGTACGGCTCGAGGCCTAAGCCTGAATGCTCCATACGTTTGAAATCGGGATGATGCAGATCGATGACTGTCACGCGCAAGCAGCACGTTGGCGAAGACGACCAAGTCTGCAACTAAGTACAAGTCCGTACTATGGCATTAAATAGTTGTATCAGATGCATATATTTGTAATAAATATTTATGTACTATGTTGGGATTTCCCCTCCTATATAAAGGGGACCCTTATCATTTTTTGGACAAACAATATTCAATACAAGGAACAAGAACATTCTCTTCTCTCTAAATCAATTGTCCTTTATTTTCTCTTTACTGATTCAATACTTGCATTTGTTGTATTTCATTGGTTGTCTTTCATTTATTATCCATCATTGATCAGAAATAGCCTCCCGTGAGGTCCATAGAATTGTCATAGCTTCATCGATCGCACATCACTAATCCCAAGCCTCGACCTCGAGGACCTATCTCGGCTAGGAACCACATAACCAAATATAATTGTAATTACCATTTTCAAGGTAAACAGTTTGGCGCCCACTATGGGGATAAAAATAATAGTGATTGTTTTAGTATTGGCTTACCAAAAAGCGCAAGTTATTCTTCACGCTTTTTCTTATCCAAGAATCTTTTATTTCAGGTCAAAATGTATAACTCAGTAAATGCACACGAAAACAACGGTGTTGAGGACAATGGAGAGAACGGCGTAGCTGTTCCAGATGCTGGTGTACCACCACAGAACCTTAAGTGCGCACTAAACCCAAACCCAATGGATGTGGGCTCATGCAACGCCCAACACATCAATATTAGTTCCGGCATTAAAGGGGATATACGTCCGGAAAAAGAACCGGAGGATCAGAACACTCGAGCTCGAGAAGAAAGGCAGGTAAGGCTTCACGTTATTTTTGAAATGTTGCAGGCACAACAGTTGGCGATTTGCTCAGCTGCAAAGCCATCAAAAAACTCCCAGCATAGTAGCACCAGGAACGACTCCTCGAGTCGAACCAGCAACGACGAATGGACAACCGACCCCGCCATTATGAAAATGCTCGAAGACCTCACAAAGAGAATTTAATCAGGCGAAAAGAAAATTGAAGCCAACAACAAAAAGGGGGAAACATACAACACGAGGTTCGACCAGATCCCAGTCGCACCCCCGGTTCTAAAAGGTGTAGATTCGAAGAAGTTCGTACAAAGGTCGTTCCCATCAAGCGCAGATCCGAAGCCCATCCCGAAGAAATTTAGAATGCCTGATCTCCCGAAATACAATGGGACCTCGGACCCCAATGAGCACATCACTGCCTACACTTGTGCCGTGAATGGGAACAACTTAAAGGAGGACGAGATTAAATTCGTCCTATTGAAATAGTTTGGAGAAACACTATTAAAGGGGCCACGATGTGGTATCACAACCTAACCCCTAATTCGATAGACGCGTTAGCCATGCTGGCAGACTCTTTCATAAAGGCGCATGCTTGTTCCATCAACGTCGCAACTAAGAAATCCGATGTCTTCAAAATCAAACAAAGAGAGAGTGAAATGCTGCGGGAATGCGTGTCTCGCTTCCAAATGGAGCGAATGGAGTTGCCACCGGTCTTAGATGATTGGGCAGTACAGGCATTCACCCAAGGCTTGAATGAGCGGAGCTCGATAGCTTAGAATTAGCTGAAGCATAACTGGTTGATTATCCCGCCGTCACCTGGGCGGATATCCACAACCGATACCAGTCAAAGATTAGGGTCGAGCACGACCAATTAGGAGCCCCCTCGAGCTCGGTATATCCTAGAAAGATCTTGGCAAAGGAACCAAGGCCAAACAAGGATAGGTACCATCCATACACTGAAGACTGAAAGAACACCCCGAGGCGCTACACACCTCGGAGCGACCGAAGGATAGATCGAGGACAGAAGCCTCGGGGACTCATAAATCGAGTCGATTTCAAATGACACACGGGATCGGTAGAGTCACCTCGGCTGTCGGAATATCACTTCAATGTTGATGTTTCAGACATCGTGTCAACTGTCGGAATATAACTTCAATGTTGATGTTTCACACACGGTCACAGGACCAAGGATTGCAGACAACTCCGGGAGGAAGTAGCCCGACTACATAGCAAAGGGAACCTCAGAGAGTTCCTGTGTGACCGGGATAAAAATCAACTTCGAGAAAGAGAGGCGAATATGAAAAACGTAGCAGAAGACCCGCAACATGTAATCCACATGATCATGGGAGGGATTGACACCCCGCAGGAACCCATCCTCAGACGAATAATGATATCCATCACCAAGGAGAAGCGTACTCGAGGTTACATACCCGAGGACGCCCTCACATTCAGCGACGAAGACCTCGAGACCCTGTCTCAGTCTCACAACGACGCACTGGTAATTTGTTTCCTGGTGAATATGTTTAAAATTAAATGTGTACTCGTGGATCTAGGTAGCTCGGCAAACATAATCAGGTCGAGGGTGGTGGCGTAGCTCAGAGTGCTCGATCAGATCGTACACGCCTCTCGAGTCCTCAATGGATTCAACATGGCAAGCGAGACAACAAAAGGGTAAATCACCCTCCCGGTCAACATGGCCAGAACAACCCAAAGCGCCAAGTTTCAAGTGATCAACGGAGACATGAGATATAATGCCTTTCTTGGGATTCCATGGATACAGTTCATGAGAGAAATACCATCGACCCTCCACCAAATGATTAAATTTCCAAAAAAGGAGGGAATAAAATGGTATACGGTGAGCAACATGCAGCACGAGAGATGTTCGCGGTATACAATGTTGTACCAACATCGACACTTTCTACGTCGAAGGAACCGAATGATAAGAAAATAGCTGAGTAGCAGTCACGAAATGCTCCTCGTCTTCATCCTAAGCTTTGAATTTCGGACATTACCGCGTCCTTAAAACAAGCAAGAGCAGGCGCCATCGAGTCTAGAACGCCATCGCTGCTATGGTACGACTATCTCCCCTTTTTATTCACTTTTAACACTAACCTATATGCAGGTGTCACCCTCCGATCTAAAGACCTTAGATTTTAAATCACGCGTTGCACTCTTTTCCTTCGATCAGATTTTTTCCCATAAAGGGTTTTGCCGGAAAAGGTTTTTAACAAGGCAACATCTATGTGCTACCTAAGGAGAACCTAGAAAAGTATTCAAGGCTTCTCTCCAATAAACCTTGAATACTGGGGGCTTCCCCCCAGGAGGCCACCTCTTGGGAAAAACCAAAATAAGCCAAAGAGGGTTTCGATAGGAAAATGATGTATCGGGCCAAACGGTCGAATGAACTGTGTCCGCATAGAGTAGTCGAACCATAGGCAGTGAAAACATGTATACTTATACCAAATAATCATGAGTATCTTTTGCTACAAAGACACTTTGTGAATCAAAGATGTCTCTGGGACCATCGTCGATTGTCTCCCCATCGAGTTATTAAAGCTCGAGGCCGTAAGATCCCAAGTGGGTGACCTCAGACATGATTGAAACTATAAATCCTACAGGCATGACAAAAACTGCAAGTCATGCGGGCATGACCAAAACTATAAGACCTCGCGCAAGGCATGCCCAAATCATACGACCTTGTAAAAGGCACAATCCCGAGTTCAAAGCCAAGGTTATATATTCGAACTTATAAGACCCCTAAAAAGGCATACCCTCGAATATAGACACCGAGGATACCTCAGTCGAGGACTTAAGGCTCCGGCCAAACACAAACGACTCTGGTAGATAGGCTCAGGCCCAACTAACGCGACTAGGGGATGCCCGACCGTCACTATAAAATCATAATCCTTCAAAATTATTTTGGAAAGAACCGGTTAAAACATGCTACCCTCGGCACAAGCAAAATAGCTTCAATCATTTTCATGTCAGCTCCAAACAACAAAAAGGCTCGAGACAATTCAACCGTAGGGCAAAACCTTCCGAAGAGCTCATTTGTCATCACATAACGACTCGTAATCGATGTTCTTTTTGGACCGTCGAAGAGTCGGACGGACACAAAAACATCAAATAAGTCTTTAGCGAGGGAAAATATAGCCATACTAAAGGTCATATCGACCCAACGCATGAGTGCCTTGACGCTAGCTTAAAACGTCTTAGGGCTAATTCTAAAAACCTAAGGGTAGATGAGCTCGAGCCGTAACCCGACTCGATGACTGAGCCCGAAATGGTTAACTATCATGCCTAAGGGCAAACACATTGGAGCCTACGGGCCATTACCAAAAATCATCTGGGCCGACTGAAAGTCATATCCACCCCATGCTTAAGAGCTTAAACGCCGGCTCAACAGGACTCAAGGCCAATCTGTAAACCTAAGGGTTTTTTGACAAGATCGTCGGACCTGCTTTCGAAGATCAAAATTCAAAGCAAGGAGAAAACAGATGCAAGCAAGTTGAAAGATTTGGAATATTTTTTATATATACATATGTTACAAATATACATTCACAAGTGCTCCGGTAGACAACCTAGCATAAAACCGAAAAAGAGAAAGTTTAGTCTACTTCCTCCCGGAAACTATTGCTCTATCAGCCTCTTCTTCATTATCCTCGAAATCCGACACAAGGATTTTGGCATCGTATTCATCCGCCATGGCCTGCTCTATCTCTTACGAGAGATCGAAGCCCCTAGCATGGATCTCCTCAAGGGTTTCCCTTCGGGATCTACATCGGGCATAGTCTCTTCTCCTACTTTCATGATCAGAAGCCCCTCTCAGCTCAGCCCTAGCGTCGGCAGCATCTTTTGAATAAATGACCACTTTCTTGTTGGCCTTTGCTCGAGCCTCTTGAGCTTCGACACGGACATCGACAACTTCGGCTTTTGTTTGTAAAAGCTCTGCCTCGAGCCTTTCGATCTTGCTCGCATGTACTGAGCTATCTTCACGAGCGCTCCAGAGGTGCACTTCAAGGGAAGAAACCTTGGCTAAAGCATTCTTTCTGGCCACAACGTGGGTATCAATTTGAGCCCTTAGCCCATTGCACTCGTGCTCATCCTGACAAACTCTGCCCTAAAGGCGTTCCAGGTCCTTTATCTTTTTCTGCAGCTATAATACCAAAATATTAACCTCTAAGGACGAGAGAAGAAATATGCACGTCATAGAAACAAGAATAACCTGCTCTCGAGGCGATCTTTGTAGTCGTGACTTCGGCTCACCTCGTACCGAAGGTGTATCAATTCCTTTGCTCATTTATCACGAAGAAGCCTAAGGGATTTCTCCCCATCCAAGTCTTTCCGCAACTCGTATTTGAGCTTATCAAAGGCCTGCGAAGGATGAGCTTCAATTGAAAAATCAAAATAAGAAGTTGGAGGATCAATAAATCATCAAAACTCGTCGTAGAACAATACCGCTACGCCTCCTCGAAGGCCGATCGAGCGTCTCCTGGCCTGGCCTCTTTGTCCCCAGTCAAACCATTATGAGAGAGGACACCATAATTAGGGAGTCCACTCCCATCATACGGCCCTTGGCTCTGTACTTCCCTCGAAGTGCCTTCGATGGGAAAATAAAGTGGCGGAAGCAAACCCTTTCTCCTCGAAGTACCTTCGATGGGGGAAAACGGTGGAAAGGGAAGAATCATTCTCTCAAGGCTAAAGATTTCGAGCCTGGGAAGCTCAGCTTCGTCTCCTTTATGCCTCTGAGCGAACCTCGCCTCATTAAAGGCTTCCTCACGCATCGAAGACTCTTTGTGTTTGTTCTCATTCTTCAGCTTCGTAGCTGGCGACTCCTCCTCCACCCCGAGGAGATGTAGTCCCGTCTCGGGGAAGTATCCAATACCTGCATTAAATGAGTTATCAAAAGGTAAAGCTCTTCCTAAAGAAGGAAAGAACTTCGCATCTCTTACCGTGGTGTATGGCCTCCCATCCACCCTTCGACAGGTATCGCCACTTACTCTCATCGTATGTTAAGTAGGCCGCCAATCTCCGAATCCAATCCGCTAAGTCGGGGATCTCGAATGGAATCCATGGAGTTGCTGCAAAAAGAAAGGGAAGACATTATTATAAAGTCTACATCCACTATAAGCGAAATGATAAAGACACGAGTGTGCCACTTACGTGTGAAATTCCATTCTTAGGAAAGGGCATGAACTCCACCGGGATAATATCAGTAGTCCGCACTCAGAAAAATTGGTTAATCCACCCATGATCCCTCTCTTCTTTGTCACTAGCAACGAGGGGCTGGGTGGACCGACGTCGTAGAGTGATCAGACCCCGACAGTGCGAGGGTCGGAACAACCTGATGAGGTGACTAAGGGTGAACACGGGTCCGGCCCTCTCGGCAAAGAACCTTATCATTAGTACTATCCTCCAAGAAGACGGGTGAACCTGTGCCAGGGTAACCCGATACCTCCTTCAAAGGTCGAGTACAACTCTGTCAAGGGGGCCCAGCATGAAAGGGTATGTGCATACATTCAAAATCTCTCTATACGGGTCGTGATACCATCTTCTAGGGAAGGTACCTGTGGTACCACCCTTTCTCCCCATCCGCAGTCTCTCCTAACAACCTCGAGCTCTAAGGTTTGTTCGCTTGGCATTGGCGGCGTACCATCGACCAGACAATAAGCAAAGGCGGAACTCTCCTCTCCCTGGAGAACGGATCTCGAAATACTGGTGATAAATGCTCTAGCACAAGGAGGGGGAAACAAAGCGAAAGCTTTGAGTTGAAATGAAGAAAGAATTGGTGAAAGAACAAAGGACTCTGTAAAGGAGATAATTTCCCACAGCAGCAAGGTCCTCAAACAAAGAAAGCAAATGTATTTATAGGGTGAGCGACGACTATTCCCTACTTTGAAGATCAATTAATTCTGACCATGTCATTTCCACTTCTTGGGAAATGAATCGGTGGGACCATCACGATCACTCCTCAGGTTATGACATGTGAACGATATTGCCCGAGGGCCCAAAATTAATCTGACCCCGAGATAGTGCCCGATCTCAGAAATCTCGGTTGATGTGACTATGGGCTCTTGGGATCCATCGATATTAATCTAGCCTCAAGGCGGTTCCTGGTCTACAGAATCTTCACCGCTATTTATACGGCTTTTTAGAGGAGCTATTATTCCAACCTCGAGATGGTACCCAATATCAAGGATCCCTGCCACTACAAATATAAGCTCTAACGAGAGCTGTCGGAGGTCCACAAACCGATTGAGTCGAGATGGTACCCAATCTCGAGGGCTTTATTATTATATGAATGGGCCCTAAAAGGCCGACATTAAA
The DNA here is from genome assembly GCA_005239495.1 of Nicotiana undulata. Lineage (NCBI taxonomy): Eukaryota > Viridiplantae > Streptophyta > Magnoliopsida > Solanales > Solanaceae > Nicotiana > Nicotiana undulata. The sequence continues at coordinate 77,535 of ML280862.1, forward strand.
ATTCAAAAAGATTATTTATGCACTGAATAATAAAGAGATTGAAACAAGAAAAGCTCCTTGGCATTTCTAGAGATATATGTTTACAATAGTATCTTCACATAGCTTCCTCGAAAGCCCGTATGCAAAAAAGGAAGAACAGAAGAGGCAAAAACTATGGGCGGATCTATTCCTCACCCTCACCATTGTCTAAATCACTGCAAGAGCCACTAGTGGAGCTTTCCTCAGAAGAAGACGTAAGCGTCGATGCTTCTTCCGAAGCCCTGGCCTTCTCGACCTCAGCAAAAACGTCGGTACCGTAGGTGATCACCTCCCCGAGTGCCTGCCTTATGGCTTGGTAATGAGCATGAGCAGTGGCCCGATTCAGCCTCAACTCGGCCTCTTTAGATATTTTCCTAGCTTGATCATTAGCAGCAACTGCATCTCTTTTGTAAGAGGCAACATGGCCATCGACCTCGGCTTTTGCCGTAGATAGCAAAGCAACTTCTTTTCGGGCACTCCGAAAAAGGTTTTGGGTCGAGGTCAATTCTCCCCGTAAAAAGTGCCTCTCCAAGGGAACGGCTTAGCTCTACCTTTTCAGCTCGAGGATTTCCGTATCTTTGCTCGCGGCCTCTCCTTGAAGTTTCCATATTGGAGCATTCTTTTGTTCGATATACCAAACAAATCAATTAAGCAGTGCACCAACGTGCGGGAATAAGGAGATGAACTCACGTGTCACATTACCTGCTTGGAAAAGCTAGTCCGCTCCTAGTGCACCCCCTCCAAACTGGTTTGGAGTTCATTCAACTCCTCATCTTTCGGGAGGAGGAAATTTTAGATGCATTCAGCTCCGATTTTATCTTCTCGAGCTCCTCCCCACGCCGAGTGAGCTCATCATGAAGCTTAGAAAAGGCATGGTCGTACAGTTTCTTGACCTATAATATAAAGGAGAGGAGTCAGAAAATGAAGGAAGAAAAATGAAGCGAATGAAGCGTCAAAGGGAATTACCCACTTTTGAAGTTTTTCTGCTTCCTCGAGGGCGTTAGGGGCACCAAGATTGGTGTCTTCCTCAAGGCTAGCGATGTAATTTTTGAATAATCCATCCTCTCCCTGAAAGACCCCCACATCTGCGGGCCTCTGTTCTACGCATCCCCAATCTCCTCTGGGGAAGACGAGGGTCTATCAAGGTCATTGTCAACATTGATCTCTGTAGAAGCTTCTGTTTTTCCCCAAAATACTTCGGATCCAAGCTCTCCGAACTCGCGCGCACGAATTGTACCATGTCCGATTTCAAGCTCGGGGACTACATCTTCTCCATTGATTTCATTTGTCTGAGGTGGGCCCGACTCGGACACCTCCGACTCAGAGGCCCCCTGCCCAACAGCTTTCGAAGTGCCAACACTCCGCCTTACCCTTTGTGCAAAAGGGATATCATCATTATCATCATCTTCATCTGTCGCACGCAGGCTCGCCGCAGCAGCTGAGGTCAAGACCATGGCATCGGTATTGGGCTTGCAGACTTTGGTTTTCTTCGGTTTGGGAGACTCATCCGAAGTCTCCTTCTTCCTCTTCTTACCTTTTTCAGGTTTCAAAGTTTCTGCTTAGCCAGGCGGAGGCAGCCTCATTAACATGTTGTCACCAAGGCCTGCATAAACAGGATGTAATAAGCTTATTGTCACAAAACCATCCATGATAACATGAAGATCTTACTATCATTCTTGGCCTGCCACCGCGTCTTGGCCATATCCCGCCAAGAATGCTTACCTTACGGAAAGGCGAAGTCCAAATGCCTGATCCATCTCGAGAGGTCCGAGACCATTCCAAATTCCATAGGTTTTGACTCAAATGCAAGATGTGAGTATCACTCTAACGCTCAAGGTCATAGTACCAAAAATTGTTGGACATTAAAGAAAGCCATCAAAGATTTGATTGAAGCAAAGTCATTTGTGGTAACAAACAATGAGGATACTCCTAATATCACAATCAATACGCTCCTAGCTCATGATAATACATATTTTATTAGGATGATTTGTGATGAGCGGGATTATAAGCAGTCAAGAAAGACATAAATGGTTGTTCAAACCATAGGGCAAGAGCCAAAAGTGATAGTAAGCCCACCGCAGTTGGCACCGTTGATTGTGAAAGGTGCAAGTTCAAGTTCAAACCTATGTTCTGAAAAAACGATTCTCTATGTCCCTAGAAGCACAAAAAAGGTTGAGTTTCAATTGGGTGGGCCAAAACTTTACATCCCTGGGGGCATTCAAAAGATTGTTCCAAATAATGGTTTGAGAAATATAACAGAGCCAGTTGTGATTCGACCTGTTGCACAACTCCCAGTGACAAACACAAAAGCTATTCCCTAGAATTATAACAAAACTGTCACGACATATAAAGGAAAAGAGATAGTGGAAGAAATAGATGAAATGGAAGGCTTGACCCGCTCTAGAAGGTGCTACTCACCAGAGGAATTGAGAAAAGCTAAGAAAGCCAGGGAAAGTCACTTGCCAGTGAAAGAACATGTTGCAGAAAAAGAAGCGGAGGAATTCCTTAAGAAGATGAAAATGCAAGACTACTCAATCATTGACCAACTAAGGAAAACCCCTGCTCAAATATCTTTGTTATCTCTTCTTTTTCACTCGGAAGAACATCGTTGTGTGTTGATCAAAAATTTGAACGAGGCATATGTCTCAGAAAAGACAACGGTGAATCATCTAGAAAAAATGGCTGAAAGATTCTTTGAAGTGAATAAGATTTCTTTTAGCGATAATGATTTTCCTTAGGAAGGGGCTGGGCACAATAAAGCTTTGCATCTTATGGTCAAAAGTGAAGGGTATTACGTAAAAGGAGTCATGATTGACGAAGGCTCAAGTGTATATGTATGCCCTCTTTCTACTCTGCAACAGTTGAACATTGACAATAACAAAATTCGAACTAGTAGTGTCAGCATCGGAGCTTTTGATGGTTCAAGAAGAGACACTATTGGGGAAATCGAACTCACCATAACAATCGGCCCGGTATATTTTAACATTGTCTTTCAAGTGTTGGATATGAAAACTTCCTATAATTTTCTTCCGGGAAGGCCGTGGATCCATATGGCCAAAATTGTACCATCCACCCTAAATCAAATGGACAAATTCGAGTATGACAGGCAAGAAATTATTGTTCATGGGGAGGATGACTCATCCGTCTATAATGACCCGTCCATTCTATGTATCGAGGCCAAAGAAGGATGTGAATCCCTCATATATCAAGCATTTGAGGTGATTGAGGTGGACCAAGTGGAAGAAGGAAATCCAATTCTGCATCCCCGTCTTTCAGCCACATCTATGATGGTAGCTTCGTTGATGTTGAGGAACAGCTATGAACCAGGAAAAGGATTAGGATCCTCTCTGCAGGGAATTGTGAACCACATTGCTTCCTTTTCAAGGAAAGATACCTTTGGCTTGGGTTTTAAACCAACATCAGCTGACATAAACAGAGCCAAGCCCCGCAAAAATAATGGTTAGAATTTCTCCAAACCAATCCCTCACATTGCCTACTCTTTTGTCAAGCCACAATTTGAAGAAGTCTCAAATCCTAATACTCAGGATGACATTGATGAAGTTTGCCAAGGTCTCAAGGAAATGTTTTATGAGATCAATATGGTTCAAGTTGGTGAGGGCCCTAGACGTGCAAGTGTTAAGCTGATTGGTCCAGATACCTCGCTCAACAACTAGGAAGCAACTCCTCTTCCCATCAAGAAGGAGTCTTGGTAGTCTGTTTTGTTGCTTTTTCTGTATTTGGATTATTTTAAGGGTTGTAATCCAGATATTTTAGTTTAATTGCTTTTCTTTGATGTTAATCCTTCTATCCTTTCAAATTCAATGAAATGAAGTTCCAGTTTCATAGTAAAATTATGTCTTTTGCTTTCCCTAATTTTTGTTAATTTCTTATCATTTTCAGTTTCGTTAATGTTGGCTTTAAAAACCTGACATGCATGCGGAATTCATGCCTAGATCTTAAAAAGTTGTTTAATCTCGAAATAATGAATCAAGAAGTTGAGATTCCCTCTCTCCTAATCATTGTTGAAGCCAATATCGAGGATGGAGAATGAGTCAAAACCTGTTTGGAACAATTGACTATGATTGGTGAAAAGCGATTGGATGTAGTTTGCCACGGGCAGTTCTACCAACAAAGAATGGCATGTGCCAACAACAAGAAAGTGCGAACCAAGAAGTTTGAAGTGGGGCAACTTGTTTTGAAACGTATCTTTCCGCACCAGGAAGAAGCAAAAGGAAAGTTTTCCACGAATTGGCAAGGTCCTTACCTCGTCAAGAAAGTATTGTCAAAGGAGCTCTACACTTGGAAGATATAAAAGGAAAGGTGACAGATATATCTATCAATGCAGATGCAGTCAAGAGATACAATGTCTGACATGACTCCGTTGGATCATTTTTATACTTAGCATTCTCAGGTTGGGATGACAAAAGGCTATCATTCTTGCTACCCAAACACCGGTCAACCCTAGTTAGCCCTTTGAAGCCTTGTTTATATTATTTCTTTGTTTTCCCCTCATTTGGAACCAATGTACTAAATCTTTTAAAGTAAAAAATCAAAAAGAAAATATATTAAAAAGAAAAATAAAAAAAGCAAAAAAAAAAAACTTCAAAACAAGTTCATGTTAATTGAACTACGTCCGACCTGATTCCAAAAGGATACGTAGGCAGTATCACTCTGGGGTTCGGTCACACTAAAATGAAAATCCACATTTCCCAGTATTCAAAGAAACTGGGGCATGATTTTATTTTATTTTTCGACGGTTTTTCCGTCAAAAATGGTTCCAAAAGTTGTAATTCAGTTTAATAGTTCTTTTTACCTTTCCCTTTTAAGACCTTCTGATCAGCTTTCGAGGATGCTAAGTTGGTATATTATGGTGATGCCTTAGCCATTGTAAAGAGAGAGAAATAAAATGGGAGAGTCTTATTGGTGAAAACCCTCACGGGCACAATAAGGCGATAGTGAGTTGAGAGAAAGGAAAATGAGAGAGGTCAATTGGTGAAAAACCCACAAAGGTCATCGTTGATCGATTTAGGCATTCCTATATCCTGGCACAAGCATGGTCAAGACAAATAACTCAGTTTCAAAGTGAAGTTTACAATGCATTTTGAGAATTAGTCGGTTCAAACGGATCGGGCATCCAGTCCAAAGTGCATGTCATGTTAATTTATTTTCTTCTCTGAAAGGTACACTTCTTGATTAAGTTGTAATACCTATTAGTTCACCTTCTTGTTTTCTTTTGTACTATACATTTTTAGTCCTTTTCAGTCAAATTTCACCAAAGCAAAGCAAAAAAAGGCCGCAAAATTGGTTACTGTTTCCCTATTATATAAAGCAAAACTTTCTGGGCATGAACAACATAGGCAAAGGCATAGAGCCACCTTTGATTTTACCTGAGGAGAAAAAGGCTTGAAGGACAGAACAATGTGTCAAAGGTTGACAAAAGTTACCCAGTTAAAAGTTGTTCTGGGAGCAAGGTTGTTTTCACCATAAACGCAAATGGTGACAGGCGCAAAATAGTCAGGTTTTGATGTTGAGAAAGAAGATATCCAGAAAGTAATGACAGAATCTCCCGGCAATTTGTACGACCATTGATGGAGTCAGTGTTTCTAACAAGTGTAATGGATGCGAGGTCAAGTTGCCCAAGAAATCAAGGCCACAAACTAACCACCATTTTACAACTAACAAATTTTTCTTTGTTCAGAACAAGAACAGAACAATTTTAAGAAACAATTCATGAAAAGACGAACACCACCAAGTGAAGTTCTCAAATCCTTAGTTTTCTTCTAATATACATGTAATCATGTTATTCTTAGTTTCATTATGGGGAATCAATACCCGATCTTCAACACAGGGTACCACGTCCCCTGGTCGCATTACTTTATTGCCTACATAGGGTACGACTTTCCCTAGTAGAATCTCAGTGAGCCATGAGCCTCACCTCATTGCCAATATAGGGTACTACATCCCCTGGTTTCATTTCATATTGCTAACATAGGGTACTACATCCCCTAGTTGCATTTTTCTTCTGCCTGCATAGGGCACAACATTCCCTAGTAGAATCTCAGCGGGCCATGGGCCTCACCTTATTTCCAACATAAGGTACTACATCCCCTAGTTGCATTTCTTATTGATAACATAGAGTACTACATCCCCTAGTTCCATTTTTTTTCCTGCCTACATAGGGTACGACATTCCCTAGTAGAATCTCAGTGGGCCATGAGCCTCACCTTATTTCCGACACAGGGTACTACATCCCCTAGTTCCATTTTTTTTCCTGCCTACATAGGGTACGACATTCCCTAGTAGAATCTCAGTGGGCCATGAGCCTCACCTTATTTCCGACACAGGGTACTACATCCCTTGGTTGCATTTCTTATTGCTAACATAGGGTACTAAATCCCCTAGTTGCATTTTTTTCTACCTACATAGGGTACGACATTCCCTAGTAGAATCTTAGAGAGCCAAGAGCCTCATCATATGGTCAACACAGGGTACTACATCCCCTGATCGCATTATTTTCTGCCTACATAGGGTACGACATTCCCTAGTAGCATCACAGAATGCTGCAAGAATTATCTTATTGCCAACACAGGGTACTACATTCCCTGGCTACATCTTATTGCCAACACAGGGTACTACATCCCCTGGATGTATTTATTTTCTGCCTACATAGGGTACGACATTCTCTGGTAGCATCTCAGAGAGTCACAAGCCTCATTTCATTGAAAATAACTGGGTACTACATCCCCTGGTCGCATTATTTTTTTCCTACATAGGGTACGACATTCCTAGTAGAATCTCAGTGAGCCATGAGCCTCACCTTATTTCCAACATAGGGTACTACATCCCTTGGTTGCATTTCTTATTGCTAACATAGGGTACTACATCCGCTAGTTGAATTTTTTTTTCTGCCTACATAGGGTACGACATTCCCTAGTAGAATCTCAGTGAGCCAAGAGACTCACCTTATTTCCAACACAGGGTACTACATCCCATGTTTGTATTTCTCATTGCTAACATAGGGTACGACATCCCCTATGTAACGACCCGACCGGTCATTGGTTTGAGGCCATGAGCAGCTTCATTTCAGGTATTATGACTTGTAAGTATGGTCGAAATTGAATTTCGGGAAGTTTAGAGTTAATTTGGAAAGACAATTCTCATTTCGTAAGCCTAGAGTTGGAAGAATTGAATAATATTGGAATTTTGAGTAAACGACCTCGGAATCAAGAGTTGAAAGTTCTAGCAGGTTCGTATGATAATTTCGAACTTGGGTGTATGTTCGGATCGGGTTTTGGATAATCCGAGGGTGTTTCGGCATATATTGTGGAAGTTAGCATTTTAGAAGAAATTTCATAACTCTGGGTTGAAGTGCATTTCAGTGATATCGATGTCCGTTTGGGATTTCGAGTCTAGGAATAACTCCGTTTGCGTTGTTTGCCTTACTGTCCGACCACGGAGAAGGCTACCACATCAAGGTGACAGGATTCGAACCTATGGCCCTTTGTGGTGATTCTGAAGTTGGGGGCGCGATCGTAAGTGAATTCGGATGTCTGTAGGATATTTTGAGGTCATTTGGCTAAAGATAGAAATTTGAAGGTTTTTGAGAAATCCGACCGGAGGTGGAAATTTAGATATCGGGGTCAGAATGTGATTCCAAAAGCTAGAGTACGTCCGTCATGATGAATGTGACTTGTGTGCAAAATTTGGGGTCAATCGTATGTAATTTGATATGTTGCGGCATCGGATGTAGAAGTTGGAAATTCCTAATTTCATAAAGATTGAATTGGAGAGTGATTCGTTGTTTCGATGTTATTTGATGTGATTTGAGGCCTCGAGCGAGTCTGCATTATGTTTTGGAACAGGTTGGTGTAATTGGACGGGATCCCGGGGGCCTCGGGTGGATTCCGGGTGTTTAACGGATCAAATTTTGAAGTTGGAGAAGAGCTGAGGTTGATGTCATCTGGTGTGATCGCACCTGCGAGGCTTTGGCCGCAGGTGCGAGGTTTGGTTTGCTTGGCTGGGAGCGCAGGTGCGATGCAATTTCCGCACCTTCCAAGGCTCATATGCAGACAATGGGGCGCAAGTGCGGTTCCGGCTGGATGAGAAGGAAGCCGCAGGTGCGGGCTCTTAGGCGCACTTGCGGGAGCGCAGGTGTGAAATGTGGACCGCAGGTGCGCAACATGGGCCTGGCAGATTGTTTAAAAACGGGAAATTTGGTTATTTCTTTCATTTGGTGTGGCGATTTTGGGGAGCTTCAAGGGATGACTTTCGTCAAGCAACTCTAGGTAAGTGATTCCTCTCCATTTCTGAGCTAAATACTTGAGTTATACATGGATTTAGACATGGAAATTCGTAGGAATTTGGGATTTTTAAGGGAAGACTTAGAATTGGCATTTTTGGATTATTACCACAAATTTGAGCGTGAAATTAAGAGTAAATTGTATATTTGAGCTAGAAAGACTATGGGTAAAGTTTATCTTCGAGAAATTTCGAAATCCGGGAACGTAGGCCCGAGGACATTTTGGTCAATTCTTTGAGCGGAGTTTGAAATTTGTATAATTTTGATTGTTACAAGTATTAGAGTGAATTCTTATTTGTTTACCGTTATTTGACTAGTTTTGGGACGATTTGCATCAATTGGAGTCGTCGGAAGGGCTTGGAAGCCGGTTATGGAATTTCATAGCGAGGCAAGTCTCCTTTCTAACTTTGTGAGGGGGATTTGTCCCCATAGGTGAACTAATTAAATATGTGCTACTATTTGCAGGGGCTATGTACGTATGAGGTGACGGGAGTCCGTGCGTAGCTACTATTATGCTTATGTCCTGGTAGTCTAGGACCCACTAGCATGCCTTACGTGTTGTACTTGTGATCTTGCCAATAATATTGGACCGTTAATACTAGAAAATTAGTAGTTGACTACCTAAGAAGGTTAGAGTTTACTTCTCTTAACCATTTAGAAAGAAAATTGATTCTTCCATGGATAATTGTGTTCCTGACAAAGTTATAATAATTAAACATTATTAAAATTTTCAAATGAATTTCCCGAAATGATTTATACACTATCTTCATGTTCATTTAAAGAGAATCTTATCATTTCCTTGAGAAAACTGGTTTCCTGATAAAAATACGGATTAATTATGTGAATATGTGTATGTATGAGTACATGAGTCGCACGGATGATTTGCAAGCAGGATAACTCTATCACTTATATATGATCGCGTCACATGATCGATTTGCGAGCGGGGGAAATAGATGCATCTATGGTTCGAGCCGTTCGACCCTTCGGAGGTGCAGATTTTATTATCGTTGGTCCGCGCCGTTCGACCCTCGGCATTTCTTGCACATGATATTTCCTGCGTACTTTTTGTGATCATTTTCAGCTTATTGGCCTATGGATTTAAATTTGTTAATCGAAATGACGGAGACTTTTAGTGATTAAATGTTAAAGAAGTTGATATTTCTTACCCCTGATTTTATTAAATTGCCTATTATATTCATGCTTAGTGTCCCACTTGATCATACTAAATTTACCTCAAGCAAGTGTCAAATTCAACCTCTCGTCACTACCTCTCTAAGGTTAGGCGGGATACTTACTGAGTACATGTTGTTTTCGTACTTATGCTACACTTGCTGTGCATTTTGTTGCACAGGTACTTTCGCAGCTATATGGCTGACTTGGAGACTTAGACGAGTTGCATCACCCAGAGACGACCCGCAGCTAGCAGAGCCTTCCTCTATGTATTGTATTTTCACTTTAAATTCCTTGTCCAACTTGTATTTCGGACAGGCATTGTAGTATCTGTATAAATTCTTAGAAGTTCGCTCATGCACTTGTGACACCGAGTTCTGGGATGAGTTTGGGATTTAATTAAATAGACTGGACTGTTTATATGCCGTATCTATTTAGCGAATTTTTATTCACTTCTTATGTAATAAAGTGAAAGGTAATGATTTCAAAAATGTTAAGATAAGAATATAATTCACTAATTAATGATTGGCTTGACTGACAAGTGGTGTCCGACACTATCACTACCTTAACGGAAAGTGGGTTGTGACAACATGGTATCAGAGCTCTAGGTTCCCTTAGATTTCACGAGTCATGAGCAAGTCTAGTATAGTCTTGCAGATCGGTACAGAAGATGTATGTACTTATCTTCGAGAGGCTACAGGGCTATTAGGGGTGCTTCCCTTCTTGATTCCTTGTCGTGCGATTTTATTCCTTTGAGGCCCATGCCTGTGATCCTTCCTACTCAATCTTATACATTGCAAAGCGCTTGCAATGAATCGAGGATTTGAGGAATTGAAATGGTACCCACGGATATGGTGCGATATGCTTTCTATGTGTAGTTGGTTGGGGCTGTTGTTGTTACGCTGCAGAAGAATATTATGTTGTTTCAGCTCTGTAGCTGTGTTTCTGAGAACTTTAAGGCTATGCTTGGGTTGTTGCGGTGCTCACGATTGGTCATCACGCGGTGATGATATGATGGTAGAATGCTTGCCCGTATGTTGGGGTAATGAATGACTTGAAGGGAAGTCGTCTTAGAGCGTGATTTCAAGATTTCAGTATTTTGGTTCTGGCGGAGGAGGGGCAATTGGACTATAAATGTTCAAGTTTGGGTTGATAATGTAATAAGACTTGGTGTTATCAAGCGAGGTGGAGTTTTCATCAGTGAAGTGGTATCGTTGTTTCTGATCGAATAGAATGTGTTAAGTTCGCCGGTATTATAGTTCTTCGGTTGCATTGGGTTAGAGTGTTGTGAAGTAGTATTGAAGAAGCGGTTTTCAGAGACCGTGGTGTGCGGTGGTTCAGGACTGAGTAGTTATTCCTAATGAATGCGGCTCAAGAAAGATAATCTTCGGAAAGGTTTAAAGTTGTGGAGATCTACTCGTTTAAGAGCCACAGAGAATGAGATTTAATTGAGGCAACAATTGGGCAGCATACGATAAAGGAAGGCATATGATAAGTGTCAAGTGGCGGATAAATTTCTAAAAAAAGCCAGGTGTAAGAAACGGAAGGCAGGTAATTGCTTGAAGGAGTGAGTTTAACTAAAGTGGGAGAGGAGCAACGTAGCATATGAGTTCGAGGGTAAGATAGATGCTCGTTGAGGAGGAGTTTGAAGTAATTTGAGGATTTTAGTGGACGGTGATTGGGTCCACGAGCTTAAATTGAAATGTTGATTATTTCGGCGAAAGGATTGGATACATCAGAGAAGAGTTGTTAGGGATGAAGAAGGATGCAGTATGGAAGTGAATTTGAAGGTATTGTCGCGCATTTAATAGACGTCCGTGAGGAGCGGACGGACTATTAAAGTTGGTAGAGGAAGAAGGGTGTTGCATAGGGTATTGATGTCATAGAGATTGTGCAGTGCAGCGTCGTTGGAAGGTGTCAGTTGGTAATTTCCACAAGTGGGTTATCTCCTATGAGCAGGTTAGCGGTCGTGTTGTTGGAAAGTTCCTGCGAGGAATTTTAGTGGCTATTCGGTAGAGAGCCTAATATGTGAATGATGCTAGAGAATTTGAGTATTCAGAGGGTGCTAACAGAAGAATTTGGAAGGATTGGACGGTCGGTTGAGCAAGATCATGTCAGCAATGAAGAAAGGATTCCGGTGGGTTCCAGAATGATTCAAGGAGTAGCTTCGGGCTAAGTGGGAGAGTCCCATCGCCTGCAATTGGGTTGCAGGATTATCTCCTCATGGGATTGCGGATTATCGGCATATTATCAAGTTATTGCAGCTAAGGGGAAAAGAGTAAAATGGTAATTGTGCATGGTATTTGAGAAATGTGTGCAAAAGTTGGCCCTATTGGACCAGGGTTAGGCTTTGGAAGATTCAGAATTTAAGCTTAACGCATAGGCGAGTTATAAGGGTAATGTCTCAGTCACGTGCTTCATTGAGAAGTTGTTCATGTGCTAGAAGATCCTTGAGTTGATTGTATTCGGGGCCAGTCGGAGTGGGTGACTCTCCATAGTGGTCCTAATGAATTCCAAGTTAAGAATACAGTGTTTAAGGGTTTCAAGCAGCAGTATGATTAAGAATCGAGCTTTTGCAGCGTAATCTTTTAGAAAGGGAAAATGGTTGGAGTGTTCCATGTTATTTTCAGCATGCAAAAAGAGTATTGGAGGAGTGAGAGAAATAAACTCCGGATTGTGGAAAGATTATCAGGAGGGGGTATACCAGTCGAGGTTGTGAATGCACACAAGGAGGGTACGAGACGGTTTGTGGGACTGAGACAGCATGGTCTCGTGAGTCAAGGCCACTCGGGATGAGTGAGGATTGAGTTTGTGATGTGTTGAATGTCGTTACTATTATTTCTGAGGCAAGTAAGGGTGATTAAAAGAAGATAGATTGGTTAGCCATGGTTGGAATGGCACATGTACGGTAGTGATCAGTTCCTTCGGTGTGATTGAGTTATGTGTGTGGTTTGTGCAAGTGAGTGCGGGGGTTGTTGGCCGTCGTAATAGGTTCCATTTGGAAGCATTCAAGTGTTATAGCCTGTCAGGTGTAGGCGGATTCCGAAAAGTTTATGGTGGTATAGACCACTACTTAAGGATTTGCGTGTATTATGACGGTGAGAATTCACTTGTGTGTTTTTATGGTTCTCTTGAATTGAGGTAAGTAAAAAATTTCTATATGATGAAGTGTTTCCCCTATTAGTGGTTCAGGAGTTATGATGGAATTCTTGCGCTATCTCATATTGGCGTGTCAGGTGCGGTAAGCAACATGGAATTGAAAGTAATGATAAAGATTGTGGTTCGGTGTTAACAAGTATGTCATGAACTTGGAGGAGCAAGAAAAGGGAATTTGAATGTTCAGAGTAAGCTGGTGTTGTCTTCAGTGTCACCTGAGATTGGTGTTTGATGAAAGAGGGCTTGCACCCTAGTTATGGGTTCTTGATTTGTTTTACAGCGTTAGTATGGTCAGTGGTGTGGATGTGCAGGCTTGTTATCTCATGGAAAGGTCATGGGAGTATGACCACGGGAAGATCGTGTGAGTGTGACATGTAGTCATGTAATGGATTGGAGATTTAGACTGAGTATAAGGAAGTGTAATAATGCTCATGTGAGGATTTATGCTTGGGAGGTGTTCAGTTCATTGTGTTGTGGATTGTGGGGTTTTTGTCCCGGCTATGATGGTTGTTCTTGCGTGTTATGAGAAGAAGTGGCTTGTTATGGACCCAGGTAAGGCTATCAGCCTAGTTCGGTGCGAGCAGAATCAGCTTGAAGTGTGTGAATGGGTTTAAGCAGGATTATGGGCTTCATGTGAGGCAGATGTGTTCCTTTCAGTATAGCGCTCCTCAAGGAGGGGTGTTGGAATATCAGAGGTTGTTCTGTCTTCGTTCATTTCATGTAAGGTTATGATTGTGTCGTGTGAGTTGTTAAAACGGCTTGAGAAATTCCTATGTGTTAAGATTCAGCGTAGTGATGATGTTATGTGAGGAGGAGAACTCTTGAGATTCATAGTATATATATCGCACTTCAGTTGTGCTTATGTTTTTGTAGCATATGACTCTATCAGTCTCCCCAAGATGGTATTATGAACATAGTGTGCTTGTGACCGATATTCAGTAATTTGTAATAGTAAGCAATTCAGCTCCGTGTATATCTCCTTATGTGAATTTTATGATGGGATCGGGTGGCACTCCACCGCGGCTTTGTTATTTTGATCAGGTTGCACGCCGCAATAGTGTGATGTTGAGTACGGTTCCCTATATTTATTTTTCTTGTGTTTACTTCCTATTTTTCGAGGAAAGTTCATATTAGTGTGTGAGTCGAGTAGTCCCTTCCGGAGTCATTTCCTTAAGTATCATGTTCGAGTTGTGGCCTATTGGCGCATTGTGGCATCGTGTGAGACCGTGGGTCATGTCTGGGATGATTGGTTATCTCAACAGCTCTTACTGGGTGAGACGAGAATATTGGATCAGGATCAGTGCGATAAGATTCTGTGAAGTATGGTAAAGAACAAATACCAATATTTGGTTAGTAATAAAGTGATGATTTTAGTAAAAGAGAAGAGATTTAGTGTTTGGTTAACTCTGCTATTGGTTAGAAAATTATACACATCTCCTCTGTTGTGGTGGTATCGTCAGCATCTTAGCAAGATGTATGTATATATCCGAAGATGGACTGGGAGCATCAGATTAATGAATTTTTTGGATATTAAGGTTCAGGGAATGTCATTGTGGTTAGATGATGAATTATGCGGTGCATGGTGCTGATTCAGCAAAGATATGCGGTCATGTTTTGGTACCTCGTATGGTAGTTGATACGATGTTCATATATTGAGAACAGGCCTAGCGGAGAATTTCAAGTGTTGGAACTGGGTACTGAGCTTATTGTATGGATATAAGAGGATATATTAAGATTTGAACAAGCTAAGGTGCTCAACTGGGTTGTGGTAGCACAGACAGGTGCACGAGGTGTTAAACAGTGATTTCAGATAACTCCGGAGCAGTTCTTAGCACGTTCATGGACGAACGTATGTCTAAGTGGGAGAGAATGTAACGACCCAACCGGTCATTTCGAGCTCTAGCGCGTCATTCAGTTGTTTGAGGCCATGAGCAGCTTCATTTCCGGGATTATGACTTGTAGGCTCGGAATTGAATTTCGGGAAGTTTAGAGTTAATTTGGAAAGAAAATTCTCATTTCGGAAGCCTTAAGTTGGAAGAATTGAATAATATTGAATTTTTTAGTAAACGACCTCAGAATCAAGATTTGAAAGTTCCAGCAGGTTCGTATGATGATTTCGGACTTGGGTGTATGTTCGGATCGGGTTTTGGATAACCCGGGGGCGTTTCGGCGTATATTGTGGAAGTTAGCATTTTAGAAGAAATTTCATAAGTCTGGGTTGAAGTGTTTCAGTGATATTGATGTCCGTTTGGGGTTCCGAGTCTGGGAATAGCTCCATATGGTGATTCTGAAGTTGGGGGCGCGATCGGAAGTGAATTCGGATGTATGTAGGATATTTTGAGGTCATTTGGCTAAAGATAGAAATTTGAAGGTTTTTGAGAAATCCGACCGGAGAGGAAAATTTTGATATCGGGATTGGAATGCGATTCCAAAAGTTGGAGTAGGTCCGTAATGATGAATGTGACTATTGTGCAAAATTTAGGGTCAATCGGATGTGATTTGATAGGTTTCGGCATTGGATGTGTCACGACACAAATCCTAATTTAGGTCGCGATGGCGCCCAACAGCGGTGTTAGGCCAGCCAACATGAATGACACTATGAGTTACCTTCCCCAATTGCCTAACATTCTAACATTTACCAATTTTTAATTAGATATGAATATGATAATGGCCTGCGATATGAAGTAAAACCATAAATACGTGAACCAAACGATAAGCATGCCTATATAATATATACAACCCAAAAACCTAAAATATACGCTACGTGTGTGTCAAGAACTAGTGTCACGGGTGTCACGGGCAACTATCGGAATATACAAGATACATATAGATACAAATCCACAGTCCGGATGAAATAGACGGGGAAAATAACAAAAGGAACTTCAGGGTGCTTCTAGGAGGTCGCCAGGAAGAGCAGCTCACCATGAAGTCTAATCACACAAATCAGTATCTAGCACCGGCCTGATAATCAGATGTACCAGCCTCTGGACTTGTACAATCAAGTACAGAAGAAGAAGAAGTGCAGCATGAGTACATAAATAAATATGTACCCAATGAGTATCCCGTCTGGGTAAAGCATTAGGCATTAGGTCCAGCAATATAATGTAAAAAGAGATATGGCTAAATCATTAGGCATGTGAAGAAGAAATCAACAAGTACATAAGCAAATAATGTAATCCAAGTAACAACTGAAAATGAACTGCAAGTGCCAAATCCTCCATTTACACAATACCTGTCAATCCCACTATAAGTGACTCAGACTCAAGTGATAATACAATACCAAAACAAGACAACCGGCCGGAGTCATAAGGGTGGTCATAAGGACTGAGGTCATAAGCTAACCCACGATCGCGAATCATACCCGCGACTCGCGTGCTGACTCAATAGTAATAAGCTGACCCACGATCGCGCATCATACCTGCGACTCGTGTGCTGACTTGATAATGATAAGATGACCCACGATCGCGCATCCAGTCTGCGACTCGTGTGCTGACTCGATAATAATAATATATAAGCTGACCCACGATCGTGCCTCCAGTCTGCGACTCATGTGCTGACTCGATAACAAGTGCATATACATATATAGGTATATATGTGTACCGACTCAACAGTGAACTCAACAGGACCGTGCCAATACCACTGTAGCCAACTGGGATTGAAATCATAATATTTCACATTTCCATGTCATCTCAACAACAATCACAACTTACAATACATACAAGGTACAAATAAGGCACATAGAGGCATGCTCGTGAGTCGTAAAGCTACCCGACATAGAAATATAGTTGCCACGTACGGACTCTCGTCACTTGGTACATACACGGCCCCCACAATATGTATACATAACAAATAAGGAACCTATGTGGACGTTTCCCCCTTACAAGGTTGGAAAAGAGACTCACCTCGCGACGAAATCACCCCTCGGATCAAGGATGCGCCCGAATCTCCGAAATCTACCCTCGACGTCTCGCAACTAGCCAAATATAGCGTAATTGAATCAATTTAAGTTAAAAGAGGAAGAATTAACCAATAAACCCAAAATTAGGCATTCTTGAAGGATTTTGGAATTTCGACCCCGGGCCCACACGTTCGGATTTCGAGAATTCTCGAAGCAATCACCTACCCGAAGCCTAAGGATCATAATTACGTGATTTATACATGAATTCATGGCTTAGAACGGATAATTCACTAATTCTCCCATAAGCCCTAATTTACTACCAAATCTCAAGAATTGATGATTTAGAAGAGAGAATTAGCTAGGAATTGATGTTAAAACTTAGTAAAACCATGGAATTTACTTACCTCAATAACAATGGTGGAAGGTTCCTTGAAGAAATCTCTAAAGACGTGAGGAGTAAGATGAAAATGTAGGAAATAGGCTAAGTCCCGTATTTAATAAAATTGCCCAGTTATTCCTTCACTGCGATCGCGACAAGGGCCCTGCGATTGTGAAGGCCAACTGGCCATACCTCTGCGATCGTGGTAGAGTTCTTTCGATCGCGAGAGCAACTGTGCCCGGCCCTGACTTGACACTATGCGCTCGAGAAGGCATGAAGTCCAGCCTTCCGCGATCGCGAAGACTGGGATGTGATAGTGAATACCAAGGGCCCAACCTTCTGCGATCGCGAAGAGGAAGCTGCGATCGCGAAGCATAATCATCAGCCCGGCCAAATTCCTTCTCCGCGATCGCGACCCACCTTCTGCGATCGCGAAGAAGGAAACCAGACAACAAAAAATTGGTTTTTCCAACTTAGCTCCTGGGGGTCCAAAACTCACCCGAGACCCTCATGACCCCATCCAAAAGCACCGGCAAGTTTATATTCATGATACAAACTCGCTCAAACTTCCAGAACATGAAAAACAACAACGAAACTCATAATTCAACCCCAAAATCAAATTGAATCAAACTTAAGAACTTTAGATTCTAGAATTCACTTCAATGCACCGAACAAGCCTATACTACTCGGAAGGACCTCAAATTTTGCAGACAAGTCATAAATGACCATACGGAACTATTCCTTATCCCGAAATTCTATTCGAACCTCGATAGCATAAAATCACATCCCAAACCAAATTTCAAACATAAGGAAATCCTGATTTCCATTTCGGGCGCCAAAATGCTCCCGGGTCATTGAAAACCCGAGCCGAACATACGCCCTAGTCCGAAATCATCATACAGAGCTACTTGAGCTATCAGAACTCAATTTCGAGGTCGTTTGCTCAAAATGCTGACTGAAGTCAAACTTGGCCAAATAGGCCAACCTTAAAGAACCAGGTATTCCTAAATCACTCAAACCATTCCCGAATCCCGAACCACCCGTCCCCGCAAGTCATAAAGAACGAATAGCCGCTATGGAATGTTTTATTTAAGGGAATGGGATCCTAATACCCAAAACGACCGGTCGGGTCGTTATAGGATGTAGAAGTTGGAAATTCCTAAGTTCAAAAAGATTGAGTTGGAGAGTGATTCGTTGTTTTGATGTTATTTGATGTGATTTGAGGCCTCGAGAAAGTTCGCATTATGTTTTGGAACAGTTTGGTGTAATTGGACGGGGTACGGGGGGCCTCGGGTTGTTAACGGATCAAATTTTGAATTTGAAGAAGAGTTGAGGTTGCTGTCATCTGGTGTGACCGCACCTGCGAGGCTTTAGCCGCAGGTGCGGCTATGGCGTCGCAGGTGCGAGGTTAGGTTGGCTTGGCTGGGAGCGCAGGTGCGATGCAATTTTCGCATCTGCGAAGGCGTAGATGCGGACTATGGGGCGCAGGTGCGGATCCGGCTGGAGGCAAAGGAAGCCGCAGGTGCGGGCTCTTGGGCGCACCTGCGGGAGCGCAGGTGCGAAATGTGAACCGCAGGTGCGCAAAAGGTGTTTGGACAGATTGTTTAAAAATGGGAAATTTGGCCATTTCCTTCATTTCTTTCATTTGGTGTGGCGATTTTGGGGAGCTTCAAGGGAGGATTTTCATCAAGCACCTCTAGGTAAGTGATTCCTCTCCATTTTTGAGTTAAATACTTGAGTTATACATGGATTTAGACATAGAAATTAGTAGGAATTTGGGATTTTGAGGGGAAGACCTAGAATTGGCATTTTTGGATTATTACCACGAATTTGAGCATGAAATTAAGAGTGGGTAGAGTTTATCTTCGAGAAATTTCGAAATCCGGGCACGTGGGCCCGAGAGCATTTTGGTCAATTCTTTGAGCGGAGTTGGAAATTTGTATAATTTGGATTGTTACAAGTATTGGAGTGAATTCTTGGTTTACCGTTATTTGACTAGTTTTGAGACGTTGTGCATCAATTGGAGTCGTCGGAAGGGCTTGGAAGCCGGTTATGGAATTTTAGAGCGAGGTAAGTCTCTTTTCTAACTTTGTGAGGGAGAATTGTCCCCATATGTGAACTAATTAAATATGTGCTACTATTTGCGGGGGCAACGTACGTACGAGGTAACGGGAGTCCGTGCGTAGCTACTATTATGCTTATGTCCGGGTAGTCTAGGACCCACTAGCATGCCTTACGTGTTGTACTTGTGATATTGCCAATAATATTAGACCGTTAATACTATCAAATTAGTAGTTGACTACCTAAGAAGGTTAGAGTTTACTTCTCTTAATCATTTAGAAAGAGAATTGATTCTTCCGTGGATAATTGTGTTCCTGACAAAGTTATAATAATTAAACATTATTAAAATTGGCAAATGAATTTCCCGAATTAATTAAACACTATCTTCATGTTCATTTAAAGAGAATCTTATCATTTCCTTGAGAAAACTGGTTTCCTGATAAAAATGCGGATTAATTATGTGAATATGTGTATGTATGAGTACCTGAGTCGCATGGATGATTCGCGAGCAGGGTAACTCTATCACTTATATATGACTGTGTCGCATGATTGATTCGCGAGCGGGGGAAATAGATGGATCTATGGTTCGAGCCGTTCGACCCTTTGGCAGTGCTCATTTTATTATCGTTGGTCCGCGCCATTCGACCCTCGGCATTTCTTTTGCATAATATTTGTTGCGTACTTTCTGTGATCATTTCCTGCTTATTGACCTGTGGATTTAAATTTTTTAATCGAAATGACAGAGACTTTAAGTGATTAAATGTGAAAGAAGTTGATATTTCTTACCCCTGATTTTATTAAATTGCCTATGATATTCATGCTTAGTGTCCCACTTGATCATACTAAATTGACCTCTAGCAAGTGTCAAATTCGACCTCTCATCAATACCTCTCTGAGGTTAGGCGGGATACTTACTGAGTACACATTGTTTTCGTACTTATGCTACACTTGCTGTTCATTTTGTTGCACAGGTACTTTCGCAGCTATATAGCTGACTTGGAGACTTAGACGAGCTGCATCACCCGGAGACGACCCGCAACTAGCAGAGTCTTTCTCTATGTATTGTATTTTCACTTTAAATTCCTTGTCCAACTTGTATTTCGGACAGGCATTGTAGTATCTGTATAAATTATTAGAAGTTCGCTCATGCACTTGTGACACCAGGTTCTGGGATGAGTTTGGGATTTAATTTAATAGACTGGATTGTTTATCTGTCGTATCTATTTAGTGAATTTTTATTTACTTCTTATGTAATAAAGTGAAAGGTATTGATTTCAAAATTGTTAAGATAAGAATATAATTCACTAATGAATGATTGGCTTGCCTGACAAGTGGTGTCCGGCGCCATCACGACCTTAACGGAAAGTGGGTCGTGACACCCTAGTAGCATCTCAGAGTGCCACGAGCCTCATATTATTGCCAACAAAGGGTACTACATCCCTTGGTTGCCTTCCATCATGTTAACATAGGGTACCACATCCCCTATCAAAAAAAAAGAGGAGTCCATTTCTCTTTCAATTCTTCATTTTGCTATAGCTAAGATAGTTTATTGTGTTTTTAATAACTCACAAAAATTTTCTAGTGTATATTGGGGCAGAAATTTTTTGTTTGTTTTGTTTGTTTCTGATGGGTTGTAGATTTTTTCTGCAAAGTACGGATTGGATATGCAAAATAATTAAGATTCCAGCTCTTGCCAAAGAAAGTGGAACATTTGATCTCCATACCAGTCGCAACCAGCTTTGACATAATGTATGCGGAGGCACAGGGTCTCAAGATCCATCTTCTTATCATTTGATCAAGAAACAAGCCTGTGAGAGTATTTCATAGTCTGCTACATCGAGAGCACCAAGTTTCAGTCTAAAGTCAATAGGAGAAGTAACTCAAGAATCAAGATAAGACTCCAGATGGCAATTAGATAGGAATTTTGTAACTCTTAGATTTCAAGATATGTAATTTTCTTTTTATTTTGATGTAATAGTAGGAACCGCGAATCAGAACCTCGACGGAACTTCACTCGACACTCCCTCTAAGAATACTCCATCACGCTTCTTTCACTTGAACTACACGTGAATTGATTCCCTTATAACCCGGGATATGTAGGCTGCCTAAAACCAAGGCTCGATCGCATCTTTTTCTTTTATTTTCTTTTCCTTTTCAAATAAAACTGAGGTAAAAAATTAGTCACCCTGTTCATTTTCTTTGCCTGAAAACTCTTCATGTTTCCAAGCAAAGAGGGGCATGCAGTGAAAAACTAATTTTTTATCACACCCAAATTCTATAATATTTTGGTGTAAATATTTCTTTTAGGTCTAATCTTAATATTTTAAATTTTTATCTTACTCTTAATAGGTTTTATTTAAGAAAATTAAAAACTACAAAAAATATTCACAATCTTAGAATATAAGAA
>ML280862.1:99115-146675 GCA_005239495.1 Nicotiana undulata
GTATTATATATATATATATATATATAATACTAAAAAAAATTAATAACACCCAACTTCTTCCCTTTCCCACTTCACCTAACCTCATTACCCACTCTCTCACACATTCCCCCCACATATCCATCCCATAACTCCACTCAATCACAAAAGGATCCTATATATCTATATCTATATTATTATAAAAGTAGGAAGCTCTTAACCAAAAGTTGAATTATCTAAATGTCGTTCTACATAATTTAAATATTTTATTTATACCATGTTTTTTAAATAAATACCAATATTATTTGAAGGGATGTGATCTTTCATATTAGTCAATAGTGCTTAAAATAGTTTCCACCGATCCCCTTTTGATTTTGTCTTTCAACCGTTGGTATCTTTTAGAATAGAGAAACAATTGGCTACTATTCAAATAATAAAAAAAGGCCTTTGTTCCAAAAATTCACACAGCTATATTCCAAAGGAATAGTAGGCGATGAGTGTTCTAACTTCTTAATAATAAATAAGTAGGTCCAAATAAGTGATTTTTTAGTTTTTTCTTTGTGGTCCAAAATAAATGATTTTTTCGGATTTTAAGAATGAATTAATTATTTTTTTCCAACATTGTCCTTTGAGTAAATAGTGTTGGAATATGTGTTAGGAGTGTTTACGTGAGATAGTAAATGTTAATATGGTCAATTTCATTACTAATTAATGCTAAAAGATGAATTTCTTAATATGTGTGAAAATATCCAAAAAAATCACTTATTTTGGAGCGGAGGAAGTATGTATTTATATACAGTTAAGCAACGTGACTTAAATACCACCCCGATTACTTTGTCTCATCAGCATTTCTATAAAATTCATCATTAAAAGGTATTCTTCTCTTACTGTGTGTCTTTTTTTGTTATTAAATTGCGCTCATGCCTTTCTTTTGACCTTTTTATTTAACGTTTAGTCGAGTCTTCAAATTCTAATTCACAAATGGTGCTAAAGTTCTGCACATATATTGTGATGATTTAAAGTATTTAACTTAAGGAAAAAAATTATGTCTGTTATTCTATTGGGTGATCATTGTTTTAAGAAGTGGAGAAAGAAAATGATTGTTGTATTTATCTATTATTTTCTGCTTTCCTACTGGCTTTTTATTTAGACCATGCTTTCCTACTGGCTTAAGATAAGAGTACGCAATGTTTCCATTTTGCAGTTTAAGTCATTTGTTTTTAAATTCAAATTAGAAACTATTTTGCGCATAGATCGTTCATCTCTAAATTCAAGCAGTTATTATGTTTCTTGAACAAACATATTTTGAAACTAAACAAGTAGTAAGCTTCAATTATTATACTTTTTGTGAATTTAAAATCAGATTAAGAGTATTTATTATACAAAAAAGGCGGTCAATTTCTTTTTTCTTTAAGAAAATAACCAAAAAAAAATTGTGCCGCTCACAATAAATAATTACAACTCATATTACATGTATTTAAAAGTTATTTTTATATTCAAATTCCCTATATATCGAATAGCCTATTAAATTGTGTTTTAATGGTAATTCTTGAAAATTGAAGTAATACTTTTAAGTCAAAAGATAAAGATCTTGCAAAAATAACATCAAAATAAGATATTTAAATTGATTACTACTCCCTAAATAAGACAATTCAAATTAAATATTTTGTTATTTAGCGTTACAAAGTCTTTTTCATAAAATATTAGTAACCAACTTAAGCGGGTTTGTGACATACATTTTTTATGAAGACATTAGCCACCATGCTATATTTTTTTTTTGTAAGTAAAGATTTTATTTACCAGTATCAATGTACAAACAAAAAAAAGAAAATGAGCCTAGACCACCATGCTACATTTACATATTTGTTGTATTGTTTAGGCTAATGCTCACAAAGTTAAGTGTTTGTGTGGGACAAACTCTCAAACTCAATATATGATGATTTACATGGACCAATTCGTAAAAATTTGTACCTTATTTTATGTATAATTATTTGTTCGGAATTTTATTTTAATAATATTATGTTATAAAATTAGATATTATATAATTTGGGATACAGAAACTAGTATATATATAAAACTTACACTTGTTAAATAGAAAAAGGACAAGAAAAAAAAAGAAAAAAAAAATAAGTCAGAAGGCAGACAAAAAAGAAAAAGAACGAGAGGGAGTAAGAAGAAAAAGGGAAAAGAAGAGGAAATCAAAAAAAAAAAAAAAAAGAGGACAACAGAAAAAAAGATAAAGAAGAAGAGAGGAAAACGGACGAAGGCAACAAAAAAAATTAAGGGCAAATAAGTTCCTTAAAAGAAAGGTTTTATATCTTTTCTAAAAGTTTGCTCGAGTAGAAATCGTGGAGTTCGAATAGAGTTTAAGTTCGAGTTTAGGGTTTCGATTTTCCTTGGTATTTTGATTTTGATAGTGATTTTTATCTATATTTACGGTTACAGAGCTGAAGTTGTATGTCAATTTTCTGCTATTATTATTCTTAAAGAAGCTTCAATATACAGGTTTTCTTCTAATTATTCTTTTGTATATTTTAATGTATTCTATCGTGAATATAAACTTGAGCCATGTAAAGAATTTTTGTTTGCAGTTTCGCTTGTTTAGTTTTGAGTGTTTGAGTTTTATTTAGTTGAATATTATGTGATGATATTTTGGTTCATATTGCCTTCGCTTGATTCAACTTCTTTTTGTCTTATCAAGTTTGGCTGCCTTGAGGCATATGAAATTTTAGTGTCATTTTTAGACGTTGTGTGTTAAAGATTTTTTAATTATTTTTTGACTGACTCTACGTTGATGAATTGAATAAAAATCTGAAAATTTAAGACATTAAAATTTGTACCTTTGTGAAGATTGTTAAATAAAAAATGAGAATATTATTCTTTTTTAAAGTATGGTTAAAGTATTACTGAGATATCTCTCATACCTACTGTTTGATCAATGTAGAAATTGTACTTTTACTTCCATTTTACTTCTTTGCTTAATGTCACAATCCCAAATCAATAAGAGCCGTGTTGGCGCCTATCGTGAAACTAGACTAGCCCTCTAACACAGTGAAATCAACATTTTTCCGTTTATAATAAATATATGCTCATATGCTGATAAAGATTTCCTTTTTTTAAAGGCAAGTTCAACAAGAGAAATAACCAAAACGAACAAATCTAACACTACCCCAGACCTCTGGAGTCAACTGTCATGAGCATCTAATACAGTAAATACAATGTATCAAAAATGTGACTTTGCTACTAATACAGGCTCAAGTACTAAAAGTCTATGAAATAGAAAATGAAGAAGGTAAACTGTGGACACTGAGCAGCTACCTCGATCCCTGAATCAACTCCAAAGCACACGAGAAGTCAACTAGCGAGCTGGCCCGGTACCTGGATCTGCATACAGAGGTGCATGGAGTAACGTGAGTACGCCAACTCAGTAAGTAACCAAAGTAACTAAAAACTTGAGTGCAGTGACGAGCATTTACAAATCATAATTTCATAAAAACAATAATTCAACTTTTATTAGAAAGGTTTAGTATAAAAGAGTGAGAAATCAATAATTTTCACAATGTAACAGCCTATAAGGCACAGTATCACTCATAACAAGGTCTTTCAGTCACTCGTGACTCCACTATTAGTATTCCATGATCACACTAAGCACTCTAACTCAACAAGTACCAGATATTCACACAACTGCTGCGGCGTGCAGCCCGACCCACCTAAGATATGTTGCGGCGTGCAGCCCGATCCATATAACATATGTTGCGGCGTGTAGCCCGATCCAATATATATAGTCGACTGTGCTCACGTGGGGTGTACAAACTCCGGAGGGGCTCCTACAGCCGAAGCGCTATATTGTTGCGACGTGCAGCCCGATCCATATAGTATCTGCTGCGGCGTGCAGCTCGATCCATAACTATCCTCACGACTCGGCTCTCGTCCTCACTCAGTCACCCTCTTAAGCCACTCGGGCAACTCATCTCACATCACGGGACTCAGCCCAAAACACCTCACAATATTCTAAAATAGTGTAATAACAGTGAAATAGTAACAGTAATAAACATGACCGAGTTCATAGATTTCTATCAAAAATAGTGTGGGAATAGTGTAAAAATACCCCTGAGGGTCTAAGCAGATCGGCACAAGGCCCCAAACATGGCTTACAACCCATAATAAGTATAAGTCTCTAAAATACAGGATATCTCATGATTTCAAATCAATTATGTGACCTAATAGTCGCTACATGACGGACCAAGTCACAATCCCTATCGGTGTGCGCCCACACACTCGTTACCTAGCATGTGCGTCACCGCATTACCAAAACAATACAAAATAGCGGTGTTTTATACCCTTAGGTCTAGAGTTACAATCGTTACTTACCTCAAAAAAGTCCGAAAACTACTCCGCAATGCTCTTGCCCCTCGAATCGGCTCCCAAATGCTCCGAGTCTATCAAAATCAGTTTAATAACATCAAAATATGCTAGGGAGACGAACCCCAATCGTAAACTATCAAAATTAGGCACAATTCCCGAAATTGGCG
This sequence comes from Nicotiana undulata, assembly GCA_005239495.1. Taxonomy (NCBI): domain Eukaryota; kingdom Viridiplantae; phylum Streptophyta; class Magnoliopsida; order Solanales; family Solanaceae; genus Nicotiana; species Nicotiana undulata. Next base: position 103,624 of record ML280862.1, read on the forward strand.
AAATCTGGCCCCAGGCTCACATCTCGTAATTCGATAAAAATCACAAAACTAGAATCCTCATTTTCTCACGAGTCTATCCATATCAAATTTACCAAAATCCGACCTCAATTGCCCACTCAAATCATCAAAAGAAATTCCCAAATTTTCCTCCCATTTTTCCCGAATTCCTACTCAAATTCTTCAAATTAAAGGATGAAAATCAAGTCTAAATCATGGAATTTAACCAAATGTGATTGAAGAACGCTTACCTCAAGAATCCCACTGAAAATTCCTTTAATTTCCACCTTCTCCCGAGCTCTCTAATGAGTTTTTGAGTTATGACCACAAAACCCTCGTTTTCGAAACTTAAACATTCTGCCCAGGGATTTTCTTCATCGTGATCGCGGCACGTGTCACGCGATCGTGGAGCACAATATAAGTCAACCCTCAATTAAGCTACGCTATCACGGAAGTCTCCACGCGATCGCAATTCATCAATACCTAAACCCACGCGATCGCAAGCCTCTCTACGCGATCGCGAAGAACAATAGCGCAGCCCCCTCACGCGCCCTTCAACTCTACGCGACCGCGAACAACACCACGTGATCGCACTGCACAACAACCTCACCCCCACGCGATCGCGATCGCGACCTCCACCACGCGATAGCGTATAACAAAGAATTTTCCCTCCCCAGATAGACCTGCACGATCGCAAACGTCCTCCCGCGATCGCGTAGAAGGAAACCAGAAACTTACATCAGCAAATTCTGCCAAGTTTTTAAGCAAAAAAATGGTCCATTAACCACCCGAAACTCACCTGATGCCCCCGAGACCTCAACCAAACATACCAACACATCCCATAACCTTATTCAAACTTATTCGAGACTTCGAAACACCAAAAACAACGCAAAACACCAAAAGCACATCAAATTCAAGCATATGAACTTTGAAATTTCTAAATTTCACCAAGGATGCTGAAACCATCCAAAACACATTTGATTAACCTGAAAACTTGCACACATATCCAAAATGACATTACGAACCTTCTCCAACTTCCGGAATTCCATTCCGACTCCGATAGCCTATTTTCCACTGTCGACCGGAAATCGCCAAAAACCAACTTTCGCCAATTCAAGCCTAATTCTACACCAGACCTCAAAACCACATTCCGAACACACTCCTAAGTTCTGAATCACCTAACAAAGCTATCCGAGCCATAAAATCCGCATCCCGATGTTGTTACCAAGAAGTCAACTCCTAGTTGACTTTTCCAACTATAAGGCTACTTAAAGAGACTATGTGTCTCAATCCTCACTACAACCACTCCGAACCCGAACCACCCGACTCCAACACATAATATACAACTAAACAATGCATAACAAGGAAGAAACATGAATAATTGTGTAAATTCTACGGAACGACCGGCCAGGTCGTTACATTTAATTTTTACTTTTAAATCTTTAGAAAGTAATTAGCATCAGTAGCATATTAAGTAGTTCAACCGTAGTGGTAATTGTACAATTTGAAAATGATCATTGAACTTTAGTTTCTCTTAATTCTTTAACTTGAACTTAATAATCAAGTCTTGCACTCGCAAGAAATTAATTAGCTAATCAATTCAAACTCTTTTAATAGCCAATAATTCAAGAGTGGTAGAAAAAATTATAAGAAAGCGAGATGAGTTACGAATTAACTCAAGATTCATAACGATAAGTAAAAGAAAAAGCACATAAATAAATAACTCAGATCTAAAAGAGACAAAATAATTGAAATACTCTAAAACGCTAGAAAAGCTTTAGACGCACTTTAAATATTAGCCATTGTGTTCATACCCAAACCTTGGATTGGTATTCCTAAATAATAAAAGTATCATGTGCGCATTCTGCATCTCGATGCCTTTAAATTTAAAATAATTATGTTATAACCATGTGTACATTCCGTATCTTGGTTTAACATTTAATTTCAAAGAAGTACCTTGTATGTGATCCGCATCTTGGTGAAAATAAATAAAAAAATATAATTATTAATTAAGCGGTAATAAGTAAACCATAATCAATAAATGCAAGAATAGCTAAAAATTAATTTAAGCCTTACATCAGTCAATAAAGCAACAGTGCTAGAACCACGGGACTCGAGGGGTGCCTTACACGTTCCCCTCGGTCAACAGAATTCCTTACTCAGTCTTCTGTTTTCGTAGATCATGAATTAAGAGTCAAATCTTCCTTTTGAGAAGTGATTCAATAAAAGGTGACTAGGAATACGAAAACTCAATTCCAAGTGGCGACTCTAAATAATAAATAATCCCTTTCAAAATGTCACTTCAATTGGAAAAACGTTTCTAACTCAACCACGTAATAGGGTTGTGCGGCAAAAAAGAGGTGTGACACTAAAGCCACAGACAAAACCCGGCCTCAAGTCCTCTAGACTGGCCCATTATCAACATGCTAAAATTACATCTCATACCCCACCCATGGAAATCACAAGTCGTCGATGCACAACTGATACCGAGCGCTCACGTGCGCATTCGAATACGTGAAAGGAATTCAAAACGTTACGCTTTTGGCTAAATAAATGGATTCGCACGACAAGAATTCAAGAATGTGGGATTTCATAAAGGTTCTGCAGCCTCTCGAAGATAACTACATGCGTCTCAGTACCAATCTGCAAGAGTCTACTAAACCTGCTCATGACTGGTGAGTCCTATGTAACTTACGCTCTGATGCCAACTTGTTACGACCCCAATACCCCCAGGTCGTGATGGAGCCTATCGTGATACTAGGCTAGCCAATTCACTACTTATATCATAAAGGAACTTTTCATTTAATTCATTAATAATCCGATAATTCATAAAATTTACCATTTAAACATTTCAAAACAGGCAGGGATATACCAAACATTAAATACAACCCAAAATCCAAGAGTCACTAGTCATGAGCATCTAACAAAAATACAAGTCTGGGAAAAATAAACACTATAAAATTAAGAAGGAGAAGTCAAGGTTGCGGACGCCGTGCAGCTACCTCACAAATCTCCGTAAAACCCTGAGACGGGAAAATCGACTCTCCCTCTTATGCCCTAGCACCTGAATCTGCACACAAGCTGCAGGGAGTAATGTGAGTACGCCAACTCAGTAAGTAATAAGAGTAAATAAGGTCTGAGCAGTGAGAAACACATAAATACACGTCAAAATTTCACCATAAGTATAGTCTTTCGTTTCAACAGTATATATGTCAAATCATCACGCTTAAAGCCAATTTCAGTAAAAATCATTTGAAATTATTTTTCCAACAGTTCCAACAGAAATCCCAAAAATTTAGAGTAAGTGATAAATATCATAAATAGCCTCTCGGGCAAAAACATGTTTCATAAACCGCCCCTCGGGCATAACATCACTTAGAATTAGTCCCTCAACATACCTCACAATCACTCGTAATCAGCCCCTCGGGCAACCTCACAACCACTCATGCCTCTCAATCACTCGTCACTCGGCACTCGCACTCAGTAGGTACCTGCACTCACTGGGGGTGTACAGACTCCAGAGTGGCTCCTACAACCCAAGCGCTATATCGTTGCGGCGTGCAGCTCGACGTAATATGGCTGCGGCGTGCAGCCCGATCCATATATCGCTACGGCGTGCTGACCGATCCATATATATATATATATATATATATATATATATATATATATATATATATATATATATATATATATATATTGATGCAGCGTGCAGCCCAACCGGTATATATTCCTCACAACACAGGTCCTCGAGCTCGCTCAGTCAAAAACCTCTGAAGCCACTGGGGTTATCAGTGATACAAGGTGCTCAACCCAAAATATCATTTTATGCATCAATGGAGTAAATAAGAGCGAGTTTCAAAATTAGTAAAACATAGCATGACTGAGTAAATACCTTCTTCTTCAAAATTCTCTGGGCACACGTTAGTTAAACGTATGCCGGAAGTGTAGCCCTGGCGAAAGGAAGAGGCAGGGGAAGGGGCCGACCTCGTAAGTATCCATTAACAACGTTAAAGAGCTTAACGATAGTAAGTAAATAGCCATTGATGGAGAAAGTAACTCTGTTAAGTACACCTCCAACTTCACTGTAGAGTAAAGATCCAACCACTGGAGGTGTTGCGTGTGTAATTGGTTCAACTTCGAACAATTCTAACATCTCTATGAAGCTGGATCTATGATCACCAGTATCAATTAGGGCCATATCAGTTGCGACGACAGTTCCAACCAATGGAACAGTGACCATGCACAATACAACTCAGAATCAGGTAACCTTAGCAGAGAAATTAGTTGAACCAGAGGTGATAAGTGAAAAGGTAGAAGAATCTAAAGCTTTACGGGCAACACTATTTCAGAAGAACAGATTTTCTATGAATGGTATGTCACTATCTTATATCCCATCGCTAAGTTTAGATGGGCAACCTATGGTTCAATTAGAAAAATCAGAGGTGGAAGCGGAAGAAAACTGTCACGCCCCAAAATCGAGGGACGAGACCGGCGCCTAAACGGATGAACCCAGTCAAGCGGACCTGAATTGCCTTTCCTACCCAACGTATTATCCCGTGTTCATAACGTACATTATTCCATATGAGTTAGCCAATTTAGATTCAAAGTACACTTTACGACATAATTCCATTTTTCCTCTTTTAGTTTTCAACAATAGATACTCCAAAATATACAAGTTACATACAACATTTCTAATTTGCGATTCACAAGTAAGAGTGAGTACAACTACCGCCCATAATATACATATACATATACATATACAACCTACATAGTGTCTACGGAGCCTCTAAGAGTTCTTAGGACTTTTACATAACTTGCCGGAAACAAGGTCCCGACTATACCTTTACAACATAAGCAAAGAAGATAGTATAATCCACACGCGGCCCCGAGAGGAAGAGGGGCTCACCAAAACTGCTGAAGAGATGAAGAGGAGGCACCACTAAAGGCGGTCTAAGCTACCAGCTATGGAGCCACCTACATCCATATAAAAGATGTAGCGCCCCCGACAAAATGGGCGTTAGTACTGTGGAATAGTACTAGTATGTATGAACAAACTTTACCATAAGTACAATCAAGCAATCCACAGATAAGAGACAGTTAATGGAACCAACAAGTATTGCACAGAAACAAAAACAACCAAAATCAAGAGTTTCACAGATTCTCCTTTCAACACCATCATATTCAAGAGTTTCACAGATTCTCCTTTCAACACCATCATATTCAAGAGTTTCACAGATTCTCCTTTCAACACCATCATATTCAAGAGTTTCACAGATTCTCCTTTCAACACCATCATATTCAAGAGTTTCACAGATTCTCCTTTCAACACCATCATATTCAAGAGTTTCACAGATTCTCATTTCAACACAACCACATTACACCCTTATTACCTCGGCCACCCTTATTACCTCGTGTTGCGGCGTGCAACCCGATCCCACCAGACAATCACATTTCATAACAACAATCCCCAACAATTAAATCACAAGGATCGTCATTACAAGGAACACAAGTTCATATCAACAATTTTCTATGTGGACTCAAGGCACGATGATTCTCACCAAGCAGTAATTTATGTACACGGTGTTTCCATAATCGTTCAACTCAATTACATCATTTCACAATACCCTTTTTCATTACTTACCACACACGGTTTTTAGCCATTATATGCATTCCCACACTTGGGCACATTAACATTCTTTCATTAATTAACACATATTTTCATATCGATACCCTCGAGCATTTACGAGCTTTTCACATAATAAGATAGGCACAACAAACCACTTTTCACAATCTCAACTAACATAGTAGTAAACAAGAAATTCAAGGAGTGAAGTATTACGCCTCAACACAATTGGACAGCCTATTCACACATTCTCAAACAAAGTACACATACCGTATGCTCAGACACCAACAAGAGGATTCTACAAAGGTTAAAGTTACCCATACATACCTGGAGTCGAAGTTCCCTTATAATTCCTATTCCCAAATCACCGGACCGTCAAGCAACGTCGATCTAATTCATAATGTAACACATTCATCTTAGAATTGGGAATCATGAACACAATTTGAACTTGCCTAAACCTTTATCGAATGCTATGAGACCCCTCAGATTACCNGTTCACAAATTCCTTAAAAATGAAGGGGAAGGGTTTTTTATTAAACAGGGGGTCGGGTTTTAAATTTAGAAAATAGGAGCCACGACACAGAAATGCGGTCAGGAATGCGATCGCATTCCTGTCGCATAGTTGGCCCTCAAATGGGCCAAAATGGGAAAACAATCTGCCCAGGTATGCGACTACTATGTGGTCCGCATACCTGTTATGCGATCGCATAGTGCGTCGCATAACCTCCTTCGCAAGAACCATGGGGTATGCGACAACTATGCGGTCCGCATACCCAAAATGCGATCGCATTCTGGGCTGCATAGTTGTCCTNCCAAGGTTCTTCACTTTCATCTTGAAGAACCCATTTTGGGGAGTTCTACTATTAACCAAAATCTGAAAATTTAAGGGAAATGGGGTGGGGACTTACCTGTTAGAATGAAGAAGAAGATTACTCGAAATTCTCAGGCCTGAGTGATTTTGGGAAAATCAAATTGATGAAGAAGGAGCTTTCTCTCTCATGAACCCTCTCTCCCCTCTCTCTATTTTGTTCACAAATTCCTTAAAAATGAAGGGGAAGGGTTTTTTATTAAACAGGGGGTCGGGTTTTAAATTTAGAAAATAGGAGCCACGACACAGAAATGCGGTCAGGAATGCGATCGCATTCCTGTCGCATAGTTGGCCCTCAAATGGGCCAAAATGGGAAAACAATCTGCCCAGGTATGCGACTACTATGTGGTCCGCATACCTGTTATGCGATCGCATAGTGCGTCGCATAACCTCCTTCGCAAGAACCATGGGGTATGCGACAACTATGCGGTCCGCATACCCAAAATGCGATCGCATTCTGGGCTGCATAGTTGTCCTCAATTTGGACAGTAGCCTATCCAGGTATGCGACCATTATGCGGTCTGCATACACGTTATGTGATCGCATAGTGCGTCGCATAACAACACAATTCTGGGAAATTTTATTTTTCAAGTTTCGGGGTACTTTTACTCAAAATAGGTCCGTTTTAAGAGTTTCTACAGTTATAACAACACAGGGACCTATTAGGGTATTATTCTAGACATAGAATTTTACGGGTATTTACATTCTCCCCCACTTAAAATCATTCATCCTCGAATGAGGATCGGAAAGTCATTTGGTTTTGAAAACACAATATGCCAATCCCCAATTTTCACTAACTCCGATATTTTCTGAATATTTCGCCAGAGTTTCCTCTGTAATTAGGCCTATCTACCTGCCAGAGAGCCCCCGAAACACATGTTCTTGACCAATTAAATGCTACATAATGCAGTTATTCTAACAACCTGTATATAATCTTGTTACCTCAACAGCTTGCATATATTCAATTACTTCCACATTCCATATGCACTTCAATTAATCATTATCAATCTACACTTCTATTAATCATTTAACCATCGCACGAGTTTCACACAATTTTACTTACTCCAACAATTTGCAAATAATTCAGTTAACACCACCACTTGCATATCATCTAGCTACAACATGAATTGCACATAGTTTTAGCTTACTTCAAAGAGCTGCACATTACCCAAACAATCACAATGTTACACAAATATGGCACAACTTTGAGAGGTTACAATAGTAAGGAAATTAGGAGAGTGATGTGTTCTTGCACAAAATTAAACACAAAGGTGTGTTCACTTAGAGATGGAAGTTCTTATGATCACTACTAGACTTGTTCAAACAAATGGGGATATTTTTCTTTCATTTCATTTTCCGTTTCCCACGTGGCTTCCTCAACTCGTTGACTTCGCCATAACACTTTAACTGAAACAATTTCTTTGTTCCTCAACCTATGGACTTGCCTATCAATAATAGCAACCAGAACCTCTTCATACGATAATTCTTCATTAACCTCAATAGTCTCAACCGGCACGATGGCAGATGGATCTCCAACCACTTTCTTCAACATAGACACATGGAATACCGGGTGCACTAATGACATTTCAGGGGGAAATTCCAGCCTATACGCGACTTTCCCTATCCTTTGAGCGATTCGATACGGCCCGACATACCTAGGGCTCCATTTCCCTTTCTTCCCAAACCGCATCACCCCTTTCATTGGAGATACCTTCAAGAATACCCAATCATCTACTTGAAACTCTAAATCCCAATGACAGACATCCGCATAGGATTTCTAATGGCTCTGAGCAGTTTTCATCCTCTCCTGAATGACTCTAACTTTTCCCATAGCTTGGTGCACAAGATCTGATCCTAACAATTCTGCCTCACCAACCTCAAACCATCTGATCGGAGACCTACATTATACAATGCCTCAAATGGGGCCATCTGAATACTAGCCTGGAAGTTGTTATTGTAAGTAAACTCTATAAGCGGCAAGTGATCATCCCAACTACCCTTGAAATCCAAAAAATCGTAACATATCCTCAAGCGTCCGAATAGTCCGCTCCGCTTGACCATTAGTCTGCGGGTGGATAGTCGTGCCGAGATTTACCTGAGTATCCAAACCTTGTTGAAATTTCCTCCAAAGGTTAGCTGTGAACTGGGCCCCTCGATCCGAAATAATAGAAACTGGAGTGCCATGAAGTCTGACTATTTCCTTGATATACAACTGAGCGTATTGTTCTGCAGTATCTGTGGACTTGACTGGTAAGAAGAGAGCAAATTTCGTGAGTCGATCTACTATTACCCAAATTGAGTCGAACTTACACGGAGTGCGAGGTAACCCTACCACGAAGTCCATATTGATCATTTCCCATTTCCATATCGGTATTTCGATGAGCTGCGTCAACCCATCAGGCCTCTGATGCTCGGCCTTCACCTGCTGACAATTCGGACATCTAGCCACAAAGTCCGCCACACCCCTCTTCATACTACCCCACCAATAAATCTCCTTAAGATCGCGATACATTTTCATAGAACCCGGGTGAACAGAATAACTGGAATTATGAGCCTCTGCCATTACCCTCTCCCAGAGGTCATCCACATCTGGAACACATAGTCTCCCCTGACACCGCACGACACCATCATCATTGCCGAGTGAAAAAGCTGAAATCTTGTGATTTAAAATTGCTTCCCTCAATTGTATCAATGCTGGATCTCTGAATTTCTTTTCCTTGACTTCCGCTACAAGCGAGGACTTCGCTCCATAACGCACCACGACATTCCCCTCACCTGAAGTCGAAAGACAGACCCCAAGACTGGCCAGCTGATAAACCTCTCGAGCCAAAGGCCTCTGACCGACTTCTAAATGTGCCGAGATACCCATGGATTTTCGACTAAGAGCGTCGGCTACAACATTCGCCTTTCCTGGATGGTACAAAATATTCATATCGTAATCCTTGAGCAATTCTAACCACCTCCGCTGCCTTAAGTTCAACTCCTTCTACTTGAATAAATACTGAAGACTCTTGTGGTCTGTGAACACGTCCACATGGACCCCATAAAGATAATGCCGCCGAATGTTCAATGCAAACACAACGGCTGCGAGATTCAAATCATGCGTCGGATAATTCTTCTCGTGATTCTTGAGCTGCCTTGAAGCATACGCTATAACTTTACCAAATTGCATCAACAAACACCCCAAACCAACTCTCGAAGCATCACAATAAACCATGAATCCCTCTGAACCTTCTAGCAAGGTCAACACTGGTGCCGAAGTCAATCTCGACTTCAATTCCTGAAAACTCTTTTCACAAGCGTCGGACCACTGAAACTTAACTACTTTCTGCATCAACTTAGTCAATGGGGAGGCGAGAGTAGAGAATCCCTCCACAAACCTCTGATAATACCCGGCTAGACCCAAGAAACTGCAAATCTCCGTCGGGGTCGTTGGTCTAGGCCAATCCTTTACCGCTGCAATATTTTGGGGATCAACTTGAATCCCTTACCTAGAAACAACATGGCCCAAAAAGGTGACTGATTCTAGCCAAAACTCACATTTTGAAAACTTTGCATACAACTGGTGCTGATAAAGAGTTTGTAGAACTGCCTGAGGTGATTAGCATGATCTTCCTGACTTCGCGAATAAACAAGGATATCATCAACGAAGACTATCATGAAGGAGTCAAGAAACGGCTTGAAAAACCGATTCATAAGATCCATAAAAACTGCTGGGGTGTTGGTTAGCCCAAAGACATTACCAGGAATTCAAAGTGCCCATAACGAGTCCTGAAGGCGGTCTTAAGAATATCCTGCTCCCTGATCTTTAACTGGTGGTACCCTGACCGTAAATCAATCTTTGAGAAGAACCTAGCACCTTGCAACCGATCGAACAAATCATCTATCCGAGGCAGTGGATATTTATTCTTGATGGTGACCTTGTTGAGCTGCCGATAATCAATACACATTCGAAGCGATCCATGTTTCTTTCTGACAAAAAGAACTGGTGCGCCCCAAGGCGACACACTTGGCCGAATGAAACCCTTTTCTAATAGATCTTTCAATTGCTCCTTTAACTCTCTCAATTCTGCTGGCGGCATTCTGTAAGGTGGAATAGATATTGGTTGTGTATCTGGCAATACATCAATCCCGAAATCGATCTCTCTATCTGGCGGGATTCCAGGAAGCTCATCCGGAAACACTTCAAGAAACTTATTCATAACCGGCACGGACTCGGGAGCAGGAACCTCTGAAGTGGTGTCCGCAACCCGGACCAAATGATAGATACATCCTTTCCTGATCATCTTGGAGGCTTTAATATAGGAAATAAACCTGCCCTTAGGCACAACATCTTCCGCTTTCCAATCAATAACGGGCTCGTTAGGAAATTCGAGCCTCATAATTCTGGTTCGGCAGTCGAGTTTAGCAAAGCACGAATAAAGCCAATTCATTCTCATGAGTACATCAAAATATAACATCTCCAACTCAACAAGATCGGTCGTGGTATCTCGACCACACACCGTAACAACACAATTCCTATAGACTCGCGCGGCCGTATTAGAATCACCAACCGGAGTCGACACTGAGAACGGCTCATAAAGCTGTTCGGATTCTGTCCCAAAACTTGAAGCAATAAATGGAGTAACATATGACAAAGAGGACCCCAAATCAATAAGATTATAAATATCAAGCAATTGGACAGTCAAAATACCTGTGACAACATCTGGAGAAGCCTCCGCACTCAGGCGACCACTCAAAGCATAGAACCGACTGGGTCCCCTTGACCCCGTGCTCTACCCCTAGCTGCACCACGCCCTGCTGGAGCTAGATGGCATGTTGAAGATGTAGCGACCGAAGAACTGGACGGCTGAGTAGTGCCCCTACCTGTGCCCTGACTGGGCACATGACAATCCCACTGGATATGACCTCTCACTCCGCATCTGTAGCATACGAGAATATCCAAGTAACATGGCTCATAATGGAACCTCCCACACTTAGGACATGGGGCCCTCCGCTGCTGCTGAAACCTCCCACCAGAACGACCTGACTGGTGGAACCTCCTGCTATGTGAACCGGGCCCAAAGCGACCTCCCTGGTGATAACTGTGCTCTGATGGTGGCGCACTGGCTGAGGACTGAGCATAGGACTGAGATGGCCCTGATGACCCTCTCCCAAGGGCTGATCTCCCACCTCTAACTGAGCTCCCAGGGTTGCTCGCTGACCGGGCCCTACTACTACCCTCTCTCTACATTCTTATTTTCAATTTTCGGGCCTCCGTAGCTTTGGAAAAACCCACAATCTTACCATAGTTCATATCTGAATGCAAAGCAGTTGTAGAAGACTCAACAACCAAGGGACCAAGGCCCTGAATAAACCGACAAACTCTGGCCTCCATAGTCGGCATTATGTGGGTAGCATACTTGGACAAGCGCACAAACTCCATATGGTACTCCCACACACTCATGTGGCCCTGCTTAAGGACCTCAAACTCTGCAGCACGGGCTGCCATAACCTCGGCAGGCAAGAAATGATCCATGAAAGCATCTACAAACTCGACCCACCTCATCGGAGGGCTCCCCTCTCCACAGGAACTCTCCCACATCCCAAACCACGAATATGCTGCTCCCTTTAGACGATAGGAAGCTAACTTAACTCCCTCTATTTCAGTAGCCTTCATAACCCGGAGGGTCTTGTACATTTCAACTACAAAATCTTGAGGATCGGCCTCTGGGTCGGTGCCTGTGAACTCTGGAGGGGCTAACCACAGAAATGGTTGTCCCTAGACCTTGAAGAATCCCCTTGCTCGCTAGAGGACGCAGGGGCAGTCTGTGATATTTGGGCCTGGGAGGCCACTAACTGAGTCAACATCTGGATAGATCCCCTAAGGTCCCCATCAGAAATACTGCGACCGGAAGCTGGGACCCGGAGGAGCTCCTACAACCCAAGCGCTATATCGTTACGGCGTGCAGCTCGACCTAATATGGCTGCGGCGTGCAGCCCGATCCATATATCGCTACAGCGTGCAGACCGATCCATATATATATATATATATATATATATATATTGTGTTGCGGCGCACAACCCGACCCCGCCTGACAATTTATATTTCAAAAACAGCACCACCAATAATTTTATCACAACAGCAACAACAACAAACAATTTCATTATAAGAACTTTCCTTTCAAGGATTCCAAATTCAACAACACCAAACAATTTCATCACATGGGCCTTCCTTTCAAGGATCACAAATTCACATTTAGCAATTCGTTTACTTGGGCTCAAGGTACCACAAACTTTCATCAATCATCAATTTATGCACAAGGTGTTGTCATAACCGTTCAACTTATTTACAATGCTTCATATCAATAACTTTAAGCAACATTTTGCATGGAATTTTTGTAAGTAGGGCTTACCTGGATGGAGGACAATCTATGATTATCTTTCTTGATTCTTGAAGACTTGATCAAGATTTGGAAAATTATGAAGTTAGGCCCCTTCTTTCTCTCTCTATATGCTCTCATTTCTCTCTAAAATCAGTAGATAATGAACTCAAATGAATCCCTTAAACCTATTTATGAAAATGGGGTCGAGTTATGAAAATAGGAAAGATAAGTCTCCGGAACAGGGTCTGCGATCGCAGAATGCATCGCGAAATAGGTGCACAAAACTGGGCTACACTGGCCCATTCTGCGACAGATCTGCAATCGTAGAGTCAACAATGCGACCAAAAAAGCGATGCGGCGTGCAGCCCAACCGGTATATATTCCTCACAACACAGGTCCTCGAGCTTGCTCAGTCAAAAACCTCTCAAGCCACTGGGGCTATCAGTGATACAAGGTGCTCAGCCCAAAATATTATTTTATGCATCAATGGAGTAAATAAGACCGAGTTTCAAAATCAGTAAAACATAGCATGACTGAGTAAATACCTTCTTCTTCAAAATGCTCTGGGCACACGTTAGTTAAACGTATGCCGGAAGTGTAGCCCTGGCGAAAGGAAGAGGCAGGGAAAGGGCCGACCTCGTAAGTATCCGTTGACAACGTTAGAGAGTTTAATGATAGTAAGTAAATAGCCATTGATGGAGAAAGTAACTCTGTTAAGTACACCTCCAACTTCACTGTAGAGTACAGAACCAACTACTGGAGGTGTTGCGTGTGTAATTGGTTCAACTTCGAACCATTCTAACATCTCTAAGAAGCTGGATCTATCATCACCAGTAACAATTGGGCCCATATTAGATGTGACGACATTTCCAACCAATGGAACAGTAACCATGCACAATACAACTCAGAATCAAGTAACCTTAGCAGATAAATTAGTTGAGCCAGAGGTGATAAGTGAAAAGGTAGAAGAATCTAAAGCTTCACGGGCAACACTATTTCAGAAGAACAGATTTTCTACGAATGGTATGTCACTATCTTATATCCCACCGCTAATTTTAGATGGGCAACCTATGGTTCAATTAGAAAAATTAGAGGTGGAAGCGGAAGAAAACTATCACACCCCAAAACCGAGGAACGAGACCGGCGCCTAGCCGGATGAACCCAGTCAAGCGGACCTGGATTGCCTTTCCTACCCAACGTATTACCCCGTGTTCATAACGTACATTATTCCATATGAGTTAGCCAATTTAGATTCAAAGTACACTTTACAACATAATTCCATTTTTCCTCTTTTAGTTTTCAACAATAGATACTCTAAAATATACAAGTTACATACAACATTTCTGATTTGCGATCCACAAGTACGAGTGAGTACAACTACCGCCCACAATATACATATACATATACATATACAACCTACACAGTGTCTACGGAGCCTCTAAGAGTTCTTAGGAGTTTTACATAACTTGCCGGAAACAAAGCCCTGACTATACCTTTACAACATAAGCAAAGAGGATAGTATAATCCACACGTGGCCCCGAGAAGAAGAGAGGCTCACCAAAACTGCTGAAGAGATGAAGAGGAGGCACCACTAACGGCGGGCTAAGCTACCTGCCATGGAACCACCTACATCCATATAAAATATGTAACGCCCCCAGCAAAAGTGACGTTAGTACTGTGGAATAGTACTAGTATGTATGAAAAACCTTTACCCTAAGTACAATCAAGCAATACACAGATAAGAAATAGTTATGGAACCAACAAGTATTGCACAGAAACAGAAACAACCAAAATCAAGAGTTTCACAGATTCTCCTTTCAACACCATCATATTCAAGAGTTTCACAGATTCTCATTTCAACACAACCACATTCAACTCTTATTACCTCGGCCACCCTTATTATCTCGTCCACCCTTATTACCTCGCCCACCCTTATTACCTCGTCCACCCTTATTACCTCATGTTGCGGCGTGCAACCCGATCCCACCAGACAATCAAATTTCATAACAATAATCCCCAACAATTAAATCACAAGGATCTTTATTACAAGGAACACACGTTCATATCAACAATTTGCTATGTGGACTCAAGGCACGATGATTCTCACCAAGCAGTAATTCATGTACACGGTGTTGCCATAATCGTTCAACTCAATTACATCATTTCACAATACCCCTTTTCATTACTTACCACGCACGGTTTTTAGCCATTATATGCATTCCCACACTTGGGCACGTTAACATTCTTTCATTCATTAACACATACTATCATATCCATACCCTCGAGCATTTACGAGCTTTGCACATAATAAGATAGGCACATCAAACCACTTTTCATCATCTCAACTAGCATAGTAGTCAACAAGAAATTCAGGGAGTGAAGTATTATGCCTCAACATAATTGGAAATCCAATTCACATATTCTCAAACAAAGTACACATACCGTATGCTCAGACACCAACAAGAGGATTCTACAAATGTTAAAGTTATCCATACATACCTGGAGTCAAAGTTCCCTTCTAATTCCTATTCCCAAATCACCGGACCATCAAGCAACGTCGATCTAATTCATTATGTAACACATTCATCTTAGAATTGGGAATCATGAACACAATTCGAACTTGCCTAGGAATTTATCGAATGCTATGAGACCCCTCAGATTACCAACCCCCCCCCCCCCCCTTGTGATTATTTACTCTAACCCACTTCCCTTTACTATATTGTGACAATAAATGAACATGCATGCAAGGTTATTCACTTTAATCTTGAAGAACCCATTTAGGGGAGTTCTACTATTAACCAAAATCTGAAAATTTAAGGGAAATGAGGTGGGGACTTACCTGTTAGAATGAAGAAGAAGATTACTCGAAATTTCCAAGAGTGAGTGATTTTGAAAAAATCAAATTGATGAAGAAGGAGATTTCTATCTCTCTCCCCCTCTCTCTATTTTATTTAGAAATTCCTTAAAAATGAGGGGGCGGGGTGTTTTATTAAACAGGGGGTCGGGTTTTAAATTTAGAAAATAGGAGCCCCGACACAGAAATGCGGTCAGGAATGCGATCGCATTCCTGCTATGCGGTCCGCATTCCTGTCGCATAGTTGGCCCTCAAATGGGCCAAAATGGGAAAATAATCTGCCCAGGTATGCGACTACTATGCGGTCCGCATACCTGTTATGCGATCGCATAATGCGTCGCATAACCTCCTTCGCAAGAACCATGGGGCAAGAATGCGACAACTATGCGGTCCGCATACCCGAGATGCGATCGCATTCTGGGCCGCATTGTTGTCCTCAATTTGGACAGTAGCCTATCCAGGTATGCGACCATTATGCGGTCCGCATACACGTTATGCGATCTCATAGTGCGTCGCATAACAACACAATTCTGGGAAATTTTATTCTAGACATAGAATTTTCTAGGCATAGAATTTTACGGGTCTTTACAAAAACAAGTGGAAATGTGCTTTGATTGCTTATTTTTAGGAGATGGTCAAGGGTACAACATGATGAAGAGATATATCAACTTGCATTGTTCACATGTACCAGAACCAGATCTATTATACCATGATGAAGGTTACTACATAATCAGATTCAAAACCATGGAAGATGCCCATGAAATTCTGTGTGATGGTCCTTATTCAATAGCTAATAAACCCGTAATCCTAAAACCATGTACACCTGATTTTGATTTCACTGAGAAATTCCGTACTGTTATTCCACTATGCATTAAATTTCCTAAGTTACTTATGTCTTGTTGGGGAGTAGGATCATTGAGCAGGATTGCTAGTGTGATTGGGAGACCTATATTTGCTTATAAGTTCACCACTAAATAGTTTAGAGTTTCATTTGCTCGGATGCTTATTGAGATTAATGTTACCACAGAGCTGCCAAGAGAAATTTGGGTGATGGATCCATTTGGTAAGAAGTTTTTACAAACTGTTACATATGATTGGAACCTGCTTATTGTGAGAAGTGTTCAGTGGTGGGACACAAATACTCAAACCAAGTGAAGCCTATCATACAACAGCCTATTCACACTAACAAGCCAAAAACCAATAAGACAATTACACAGGAATGGAGGACCAAGGTTCCAATACCTATAGCACCTGTGCAGAGTGAAATAGCTCCAGCTGAGTTGCCACAACAAGTTACTATCAATATGGTAAGTGATATCCAGGATCCTAAGGAAAGTAATGTCCAACCTAGTAGGGAATCTATAGTTGGAATACAAGAGGATAAAGGAACAACAGTTCAAAGTCCATAACTGAATCTCATCAACTTTCCTCCACTTTCTCCCATTCCAGTGAGAAACAGATTTAAAGCAATGTCCAATAGTAAGTATGAGAATCATATACCACCTGGGGATAGAGGTGAAACCGGTAGTCAATAAATGAAGTGGTTATTCTGGAATATTAGTGGTGTAAATAAAAGGTACAAACAGAAGGATGTTAGGGAGTATATTAGAAGAAATAAAATAAAGTTAGTAATCCTAGTAGAAACTAAGGTGAAAGAAGGAAATGCTCAAAGAATTTCAAAAATACTTGTTCTTGGATGGGGTATACTGGCTAATTATAATGAAGCTAGGAATGGTAGGATATAGTTATTATGGGATACTAATCATCTCATTGTTACTGGACTTAATGATGATCCCCAAATGATTCATTGTGTAGTTAGAAGTAGAAAGAGGATATAGACTATTATCTTACATTTGTATATGGTTTTAATGGGATATAGCAAAGAAGATGTTTATGGGAGAATTTGCAGCAGCCTTAGACAAATATTACAAGCCCACGGTTAATTGCAGGGGATTTCTGTCACAACCCAAATCAGAGGGCTGCGACGGGAACCCGGTACTTTACTCAACCGAGTACCAACATAACATATCTTTCTTATCGTACTATCATGGGTAAATGTGCCAAAATGGTCATCATGACATAATCAAAATAAACATAAGGGAATGCTAGATATAGGACGACCTAACATGATATAGAAACTTATGCATGTGACATACGCGCCTATAAGGCTGACATGCCCATCTGTAAACTCAAAACATAGTCCGACAAGGCCATACAAGTATCCATATACCTGACAATTGTCTACAAGCCTCTAAGAGTACATAAACATCAAAAAGGTCGGGACAAGACCCCGCCATACCAGTCAATGCATGTCCCATTATACTAACCAAATAGGCAACTCCGGAGCAAGTGGAGTGTAGCAACACCTTCCGCTGAGCTGATAGCCTACTAGGAGGACTGTCAACTTGTCTATCCGGACATGCGGGCATAAAACGCAGTGTCCCTAAGCAAAAAGGACGTCAGTACGAATAAAATACTGAATATATAAGGCAGAAAAACATAACTAAGAATAGTAATGTAAAGAGAGATGTAGGAGATACAACCTGTAGCATCTGAGTGCTTCTAGGAGATAGTGACATGAAATGCGTGATACATATATATACATAATATTTTAAAAACATCCGCCTCTGTGGGCATCATCATCATCATATCATACCCGGCCTCGAAGAGAACTCTGTAAAAACATACCCGGCCATCATAAGGCTCGGTAGAATCGTACCCGGCCACGTGGAGCTCGGTAAACACAACTGATCAGTGATTGCACAATAGGTGCCATACCCAACCGACTATAGCGCGGCTCGGTAAAGTAAAATAGATACGATATATAATGCATGCTGGACTCATGGAATCACGCTCTAAACCTTTCAGAGTGACGTAAGGTAGTTGCAACCTTCGATTAACATTATGGACATCATACCATAAATATGAACTTCACTAGGATTCAACGATCATACATACTTTCTTAGAATAACTTTGTAAGGAAAGAACAACATGGACTACCTTAGTTGCTAGGAGTAGATTCATTATTAAATACCGTATCGTTTACGTTTGTTTCGCTTTAGATCATGCCAAAAAAATGAAGGAAGTGCCTTAACATACCTTATCACAATATTTCCACTCACCAAGTTGAACTCGCCTCTTCGCACCTTAATCTACAACAACAATAATAATACTATCATTAAGTTATGAAAGGTACAACTATAGCACAACAAATGACAAGATTATTTTGTATAAAAACGGGCAGCATCTCCCCTATTATCCTTACTTCCTCCAAATTCAAGATAACACCAACAACACAAGAACACCAACACAAAAACATATATACATTATTTTCCAGCCTTTTATACACCACAAAATACTACAAAACAGCCCAACACACCGCAATCTCTTCATACACAAAACGACCACTATAGTAGTGTCAAACGACCCGGAAATGTTACAACGAATGACCAGACCACAACCCTACATCTATATGGTGTTTCTCCACACCCACTTTGATTTTGCCAAAAAATCATTTCCACCATGGACCCAAATCCGTTCCTTAGTCCAACATAAACCAAAAGGAGTTGAAGAATATGTTGTTGCCTCAAAACTTGACCAGCATCCTATTCTTGCCACTATAGAGGAAGAATTTATTACCCTCCTAATTCCGGATGATTTTCCCAGACAGTGGAGAGATCATGGTTTTACCCATATCCATTTTAGTGCTATCCGAATTGCTCTAACTTATCATGGAAGAAAAGGTCAACCTGTTGTTGCTCGACTTTATATTCTAGAATATACAAACTATAATGGAAGAACATGACTGGTGTAGACATTTTGACAAAGACGGCAAAAGAGTTTGGTGGTTTAAATGCCCCTTTACGGGACACTACTCTTGGGATCTCGATTGCAACTGCCAAGACTGTTTTGAAGATCCAAGTGGAGAATATGATGAACACCACCAGTGCCATTGGGAAAGATTTGGCCTCAATAAGACCAAACCAAAATCCAAGAAAAAGGGGAAAACTACTAAAAAGCAGTTTCGAGCCAAATACGAAAATAAAGACCCTTCAATTGGCTCATTAAGCCGTCCAGGTAAATATGAATTTATTGTCAGTTACAAACCCCAAGAATGGCCAAAATTACCAGAAAAATTCACTCAAAGCTAGGAAGATAATGAAACCGTTGTTAGCTCGTAACCTAGAATCCAAAAAGCCACCTGAACCTAAAACTCCATCAACCCAAAAGTCCACACACCCACAAATATTCATGACGAGCCCTTCAAGTTCCAGCCATACCCAAGATTTTCCTCTACTTCAACCTTTTGAAAATTAAGGTACCAATCATGCTCCAAAAATCCCCAAGAAAAACATAGTAGTACCTTCTATAGAAAAACCCCCAATAAGTGACATCGAAGCAACAATGAACTGGCATTCAAAAAATTCCATCTGCCAAAACAAAGTGCTCAACAATATTGGCAACACAATAAAAAATGTGGCCCATACACAAAACAAGTTAATGAGCAAAGTGGAAACAATTGAGAAAAAGGTGGAGCAGACATCGTCTCAGCATGCAGGACTAATCAAAGCCTTGGAGCTAAGATTGGCCAATTTACAAATACGAGATTTGTCCGCCGAGAACTTCACTTTTCCAGTTCTTCCAACAACAACAAAAAGATATGATTTCACTCAAGGAACAAATCCAACTTTTGAGAAATGACCGCTTTGAGTCACAAAAATACCCCACTTTTCCCTTCAAAACCTACCTTCTACCCCATGTCAACACAAGCATATTCACCACCAAAAATGGACAACACCTTTTCTACTTTTCCTACTACCTCACACCATCCTATCTCTTTCACCCAACCCTTAAAACAAGAAACTAAATTCGATATTGCAAAAACAGTTTGGGAAAGGAAAGATGCTCTTGCAGCAAAAAAACAAACCAAGAAAAGGCGAGACCAAGGAGAAAGTTCAAAAGGGTCCAACCCGGAAAGTCTAATGATTTCTTATCAGAGGATTCCAGACTTCTATGTCTCCCAGCCAAGAAACATGTCAGAAGGAGATACTACATGGTCAGAATCTCTAAATTCCTCTAACGATGATTCAATGGAAGATAGTTCTCAATAAGGAAATGATTCCACAACAAACTCTTCCAAAGAAGAAGATCCCCCAATATTTGTGGGCCAACCAAGAGACCCAGAAATATCTGAAGTAGAGGAAGATCAAGAAGGCATGACGGATGAACCAATCCCAGAAAGAAGACATGAACCCATGGCGTCAAAACCAGTCAGGACTGGCTTCCACACTTTTAGCCTAGATGACGTCAAGGTTTCAAAATGGCTTCAAAGGATCCAAGACTTCTATACTTGGATGGTGACCAAAAATTTGGTGGAACGAGTAAATTATATCATCCTGTCAAAACTAACTTCACGGTTCTCGGGAATCCTCAGAGATTGGTGGAATTCACTTGGGATTCAAGACAAAAATACTTTTCTTACATCCCAGGATTTTGCCTTCAACATCATGATCTTACATGAAGTTTTCTGCGGAGACACTAGCCAAAGGCAGGAGAAAATGCAAAGACAACTCTTTGAGATGAAGTGTGTGTCATTCGACAGATATGACATTGATAGGCATTTTCAAAAAATGGCAAAGATATACTTTGAAATCGGTGGAGACATCAACCTGAAGAAAGCCTTTGTCTCTTCCCTTCCAAAGTTGTTGGCAAGCCGAACCATGACCATCATTGAAGAAACGTTTCAATCAATAACATCCCCACAAGTCGGTTACATCAGACAATCTATTTTTGTAGCTTTGGAGGATATTTGTACGAAGCGCTCAGCCCTAAAACAAATTATCCAGCACAATCCAGCGCTTGACAAAGCATGTCGCAGATCTGATCTGATCACCAGATCAGGACGTTCCTGCCACACATCTAGGCGACAGGAAGGATTCAAGAGTTTTAGATGGCTAAGAATTTCAGATGGAAAATCAAGGTCCAAGAGACGCAACAAATATTTCCGACGTAGAAGGCCAGGAAATTTTCACAAAAAAAACATATGCTTTATTTTCCACAAAATTGGACATTTTGCAAAAAAAATTCCCCAATCAAGAAGATCTGTCAAATTCCTTCAAGAGATTGAAGATTACACTGGCATACATCTCGGAAAAGAGGAGGACCTTGAATCCATATTCTCTGTGGATGATGAACCTAGTGAAGAAACTCTATTCTCTCTGGATATCTATGAAGATCAAGGCAATGATCACTATCAAATTTCAGAACTAGAGATCGAAGCCCGGGAGGAGATCAACGCTCTCGCAGTCATTTCTCAAGTAGAATTCAAAGTCTATTCATCCAAATGGGATAAACCAATTCGAGTTATTGCTTTCATCGACACTGGAGTTGCTTCCTCACTCATAAATCCTGTTGTTCTCCCTGAAGATCAATGGGTGCCGCACTTTAAGGATTTCAACACTGCATCAAATGGAATCCTGACTACCACTTTCATCACAAAGCATCCAGTCACAATTGAGTTCTTTCTAGGACTGAAGTACAGAACCAAGCTGATAGGGTATGATGTACCAGGAAAAGATCTTATTGATTGATTCGACATTTACAAACAACTTATAGATCAACTCCAGATCAAGGCGAACATGATAGTTTTTAAGAAGCAGTTCAAACCTTATTATGAGATACCAAGGCTATTCCAAATCACCAACGACGAACAAATCAAAGAGATTGAGCAAAATCTCATTGAGCATTCATGTGCTGAATCCCACAAGAACTTCATGAAGAAAGGGAAAAGCTCGTTATGGAAAAATAAAGAATTTTTTATCAAGAAGAATGAAAACATAATTCCAACAAAAGCCAGTCATTCGGGCATGAATCCAGATCATCTTCAGCTTGCAAAGAAAGAATGCGAAGAACTTTTGGAATTTGACCTAATAGAGCCATCAGATTCACAATGGGCATGCGAAGCATTTTATGTCAACAAAAGAGCTGAGCAGACAAGAGGAAAACTCATGTTAGTTATTAAGTACCATCCACTTAACCATTTCCTCCAAGATGATGAATTCATATCCCAAATAAACTCACTATTTTCTCCCACTTAGCCAAGGCCAAATATTTTCCCAAGTTTGATATAAAATCTGGATTTTCGCAATTGGGAATCCACCCTGAAGAAAGACCCAAGACGGGATTTTTCATCCCCGATCACCACATCGAATGGAAAGTCATGCCCTTCGGATTAAAAACTGCACCCTCTTTGTTCTAAAAAGCCATGATAAAAATATTCCAGCCCATCCTCCGTACCTCTTTGGTTTACATTAATGACATCCTGTTATTTAGTGATAAATTGGAGGAACATATTAACTTACTTCGACAGTTTGAGGCATTGATAACACAATATGGGATCATGCTTTCAGCAAAAAGATGGTTCTTGCACAAAAGGAAATTGATTTTCTAGGAATGCATTTTATCCAAGGTGCATACAGTCCAGGACCTCATATATGCCAAGAACTACTCAAGTTTCCAGATACCAACCTCAAAACAAAGTGGATCCAACAGTTCTTGGGTATAGTAAATTATGTGAAAAATTTCATCCCAAATATCTCTACATACATTTCTCCGCTCACAGATATGCTCAAGAAAAATTCTCCATCATGGGGAAATAAACAAGATGAAGCAGTCAGGGAAATAAAGGAGATTTCTAAAAATGTCAAGTCCCTCTACATCCCTTCTGACGGTAATAAGATACTGCAAACTAATGCCAGCAATGAATATTGGAGTACCGTTCTATTTGAAGAAAAAGATGGCCAGAGAAATATATGTGGATATGCCAGCGGGAAGTTAAAAGAGGCGGAGCAACATTACCACTCAACATTCAAGGAAATACCTGCAGTAAAGAATGGAATCAAGAAATTCAATTTTTTCCTGATTCACACAGAATTTATGATAGAGATGGGTATGAAGGCTTTCCCAAAGATGATCCAGATAAATGCAAAAATTATTCCCAATCTGCAAATTCTCAGGTGAGCTCAATGGTTCTCTCCATACAAGTTTCAAGTCAGGCACCTAAAAGGAAAGGATAATATTCTTGCAGATTTTCTGTCTCGATCTGAAGAATTTTCAAAAAGATTTTCCCCAGCAAAGATGAAGTCAAAGCAAGAGCTAACCAGTCACATCTTCATGTTCTCAAATATACCAAGAACAAGTCCATTGAAGCCAACAGATCATCCACCGGAGTCGTTCAACCTGATGGATCCCTTTGATTCGTCAATAATTATGGAAATAAGGACTTATTATGAGCTCCAGGTTTTCCGGCAACATGGAGGATCCATTCTCAAGCCATACGGGGTAAATAAGGAATATCCGTTCTTCTATATATTCATAGCTCAAGCCAAGGATTTTCCACAAGAATTATTATGGTTTTTCTGGTACCTATGTCATCAGTACTACATTTTCATGGAATTCAAGTGCAATGTCTTCAAATATTTTGACAACATCGAACCCACGCTTAAGGTATTTATATTATGGTTCAAGCCTAGAAGATATTGGATAAAATATTTCAACGATTCCTACAATGCAAAGATATTCATGTTTCATAGGCCAATGAAGATTTTTAATGGAAAAGTCCAGGCACAAGCAGAGGCATCATTCTGGTGGAAATTTCCTGTGTCTATTTTTTCCATGGAAGCAGAATACAGTGAAGTACAAAGAATTATCTTCCAGCAAAATAGGTGCATCCCGGAAGAAATATGGCCAAAAGATTGGGCAAGTTGGAATTATACCAGCACTCATCCTCACTAGGAAAAAGTACGAGAAGCAGCAAAAGAATATCAAACTCCGTATGAAATCAGCCGGGAAAAGATCACTCAAGACATCTCCAGATTAAGGTTGCGGATCACATCCCACAATCCAAAGGAGAAGGAACATGCCGAAACAGAACCGTCAATTTCCAGGCGTTACTACACAAGATCTCTGAAAATATACCTAGAAGACAAACCGGGAAGATCAATTATCTAAATCCATGTTAATCCTACCATAATCCTACATTACCTACCAAAACATCATCTACCCATGCCAAGACAAAATTCCACATCCTTCCAAACCATCCGGGTCCCACTTTCACATACTTCCACATGCTTTATCACATGCAACACACTATTTTCACATGCTCCCACAACCCTTCACATGTTAAACCATGTATATTTCACCTCTGTCACATGTTTTCAGGAGCCTTTTAGTTGTTTTGCCTAAGGTCCTTCACATGTAAAAATGGACCCACTTGTAGATAAGTTTGCCATGTAAGATAGGTTTATTTTAATGTAAGTTTGTCTTGTAATAACCTCCTAGTCCTATATAAAGGAGGCCTTATAGTAGTTGTAAGATCATCTTGCAATTATCCTGTAATCTTTGAAAACCTTTGTGATATATTACATATGAGTTCCTTCTAAATTTCCCTCTTGTTCTTTCTTTCGAAATGGATGGAAAGGTTGGTCCATGTATGAAAATAGAGTAAGAATACTCTAAGAAAATTAGCTTGTTGTAGTACGAAAGTTTTCTGAGTTATAACAGTTAGGTTGATTGTAGTACAAACATTTTCTAAGTTGTGTAGCTTGGCAAGCAGTCCCTTATGGGTTGTGAAGCCAGCCCCTTTGGTAGGAAAATTTTTTCAACTATAAACAAATTAACAGTTAGTGCGGCTTGGCATTAGCCAGCCCTTTTGTAGGAAAACTTTCGTATCTATGTTATAGATTGCTTTCTTGGAGTCTCTTGCTCTGTTCTTTTATACAGTGGTAGTAGAATACCCATCCCAACAGTAACACAAAAGAGTCCAAGAAAAAGTCTGCTACAAGTCAAATAACTCGAACTCACAGCTTCCGATCACCGTCCTGTGAGTTCTATCTATTAGTAAACACATTTATCAACCTTCCTTGATATTTAAACACTTAAATACAGATATTAAACGTTTCTTAACTATGAAATAACTTCCAAAACTCTAACTACAAATAAAAAAGAGAGGCGGTATAATGACACTTACGTCGTAGGGAATGTTTTGATGTTATCGCTTCTCGATTTCATACCCGTGATGATAATCTTCTTTGGAACCCTAAAAGAGAGCTTAGGGATATGTTTATGGGTTCTATGGTCTTGTCATGCTGAAAAATTAAGAGAAAGCCGACCTAAGACACATATATATCAACTTTGGAAAAGTCAAAGAGGTGCTAGCTTGGCACTCTAGGATTGGTCCATCTTCCGACACTTATTTATTTTTATATTGATGTCGTATGAATTAACGGTTAAGAGAGCTGGAAACTAAATTCCAAGACCTTCAATTTGGTATAAAATATGTCCCAATAAGACCTCATATAACACATGAAATGTATTTCTCAAAAAGCTCTAGTGATCCACCTACTTGTCACTTATGATGTCTGCGTAGTCTGGAAAAACTACAGATATCTCTCTACTCCTACGTCGTATCGATGAACGGTTTAATGAGTTGGAAACTAGACTCATAGATCTTCAATTGGTTGGTATATCATCCAATAATGCCAAGTATATTGGGAGAAAATCTCAGTTACATTTGACCTAATTTTCAGAACATTATGAGTGTAACTTGTGAAGACCTTTGCCAACTTTTATTCCACAACTTGCTTGACTTCAAAACGTAGAACACAACTATCATACAATAAAAATTAACTCATATCATAACCTCCTTATCATGTAATCAACCATAGTCTCACCCTAAAGTACATGTTATAACATTCCAAACTCGTCGACTTTCGACGAAACTTATTTTCTTCAATTGGTTTAGCTTCTAAGCTTTCTAACCCTCTTGGTACTCGTTATTCATGATCTTAAATATTTGTAACCTTCAAGGTAATATGATTAACTTAAGTTATGTACTTTCAAATATGATCTCATTTTAGAGATTACATCAATTGACTTACGACGTACTCTCACGTACGAAAACATGGGGTGTAACACCATTCCCCCCTTTGGAACATTCGTCCTCGAATGTTGGCTAATGCACTTATCCATATCTTAAGAAATAACTCTTACAAATACTTTAATATTGTCTTTGCCATCTAGGGAGTTGTTCGGTGAGTAAATCCAAAGGCTAGGGCATCCCCCTCTTTAGGCCTCTTTCTCACTCCACGACTTGTGGTCGAAATTCTTCCAATCTCGTCACTGTTTTTACCTTCTTTCATGCAGCCCGGGCGATTCTAAACTTGAATGTGTGCCAATGTGACTCTTATCTCCTTTTTTATTTAGCTTTTAACCCATCTCTAGGCTTAACTTTGTGAACATATATAGTACTATGACAAGCTGTCCCTCTGGGGATCTATAGGTGCACTAAGTTCTTTGATTGGTATTTGTTTGAACTTACAACTATTGTTATATCTTGATTCATGGCTTCAATTATCTATGCTTATGGATTTACCTCAACTAGTTAGGTCATACTGTACTAAAACTCTTACTTCAGTTTATTATTATCGATGTTTGCTACCCAACTCCAGGTTACTCTCTCACTGCTTATCCTATATGTATAAATCTAAGCCATTTAATGCTTCTTTGTTACTGTTCATCTTAATAATGACAGCCTAATCTCATCTCATATTTGTAACGTTCATCCATCTATTGTTGATTCACCTTAATGTTGATCTATAATCTACCACTGATAACCTGAAACCTCTTATGTAATATATCGTCACTAGGGCTCACGTCACATCGGGGAACATCTGAAGTGATTTTACTGCTCCACTTAGGGACGATACTATAATCCAATAACTCTATTTCATAGCATCCCAATGTGATTCATCCTATGGGGGTATTCTAATCCCATGCAGTTCATGAAATCCCATTTCTTTGAATCATTACCCAATAAAATGACTAAACGTCATCCTTTTATCTATCACAATTACACCCTTATTCTACCATTGGGGCATCATTGCATCTTTTCAAAATTCTCCTAGTCTTAAACTCCCCTGAGTTCACTCATGCTATACCGAGCTTTTTATAACTCTATGGAAACCATCAACTCTCTTGTTGTGATGGGTGTAATCCCGAGGACTTACCTATTCTTATTACCTTCTCACCCACCTTTTCTTATCCTTACTCCTATCTAGATAAAACCTTGTCTCTCCATAATACGTTAGCTTGCAACCTACATATATCTATTTATACTAGTCGTGCCCTTCCTTTTAACATGCTAGCACCATATATTTCCTTTCATGCCTTCTCAGTTGTTTTTAAATGTAAGAAATTACTTTTCCTGGTCGTTCTGTCACTTGATGCATGGATACTTGGCTTATCTTAGTGTCCACGAATAGGGGAGTTCCCTGTAACTCATATGATCTCAATTATCAGCTTTTGATTTTTTTACTTCCCCTTCATTAGCCACGATAGGTGCCACTTTCTTATGGAGTGCATACAACATTATAGTGAGACTGCTGTTACAAGACCATTTCTTCTTTAGGTCACTATGCTTATGTTGAAGCCTGCTTCCTTATTTTTCGTTGCAGTGCTTAGGGAAGAACTTCTGACTCTTATAAAGTTGCGACCTTATTACATTGTATACCCCATGGTATTCCTGATGTTCTTACTCGTCTATCGTTATCCTTAGTTACTTACCTCTGTGCCCTTGTGCTCGTAGGGTTGCTTCTGAATTGAAATTTCAGTTGTCTCCCTTGTGGAACTCTCTTTTATTTCCATAACACTTACATTGTGCCTTCTACTACCCCAACTCCTATCTGAATATTTCTCGAGGATTACGATGTCGTATCTGAGAGACTGGATTTCCTATGCTGGGTTTCACTACGTTTATCTTGCATGATCTACTGATTTTCCTGTATCCTCCTATATAGCCATAACTAAGATCTTCCCGAATCAACTACAGAGTACCCGCTGGTCCACTCTCACATCTATATTTTATGTAGCTTGGGTTATGTCCTTTGTCTTAACTTACCTCTCGTACGGGTCCTTATGTATCAAGTGTTCGTTCACACTTATTTATCAATATCATCGAGTGCGAAACCCTTATTGATTCTTCCCGACATCATGCTTGCATAATGTTTCGGGGTCATATTATATCTGTAGGATATGAATAAATGCAATCTCATTCCTTTCACCTTTTTACCACATTCTTCCTTTACCATTCGATAGTTACCTCTTCATATTTGGAATTTTTTTTTCATATCTTCACACACATATTACTCGCCTTGCGGTAACCCTTCACCACCAGGGATAATTGAATTTCTTATGCACAAAGGTGACACCTGGTGTAACTGGCACATCTAGTCCTTTAATCTTAACTCTGCTCATAGCGCTTGCTTTAGGGAAGCGTCTTCGTGAATGACCTTTAAAGGTTATTCTTCTATTTTTCATTCTATAACTATCAAAACACGATCTCTGAAATGCTGTCGACTATTACCGATTCCTTCGGTCCCTAATTCAAGTTCAGTTCATCTTGTTCACCAGCCCATACTAATTTCTATTACTTTGAGGGTCTCACTTTTACTTCTGGTAATCACGTTGGACTCAGCAACTGATTTCTCGAAATGAGGATATGAAGCTAATACTTTTATTGTCTCAAGGTATGTCTCGTCTTATCGTTTCCTTCACTTGACTATAGCCTCTATCATCCTGTCATATTTTGATTTACCGTTATCACTCATTTATCACATCTTACTCATAATGCTTCATTTACTCTCTTCTTATTCTCCTGCTAATATCTCTGTCTATTACCTTATTCTAAAACATCAACAAAATAGTCTTTTGCTTTAGATCCCCTTGCACCATCTCATTGTCCCTTGGGTCGACTAACATTATCTCTTTACTAGGGGTAGGAGTCATCCTAAGGTAAATATTCCTCCCTTCTAGGATATCTTCTGAACTTCCTGAACATTCTAGTATTCATATCAGACTGTATTATTCTAGAGTGACAATCTGGCTATCTTCCAATGAGAACTATTACCATGTCCTGCACTACCCTTCAAAAATGTTAAATAATGATAACAATCTATCCATAATTTTCGGTTACCCTAACCCCAGCTGGATCCTGATATCTATCCTTCTTTTAAATAATTTCAGTTAGCTCCAAGAGGGCATAATTGAGACGGGTATGGCCAATTGTACATACCTCTGTTACAATTGTAGGTAATTCAATATGCTTGTATTTCTCTGCTTGAATCGTAAATACTAACAATCTTCATTAACTGGGCACCTCGTACCCTTCTTCATCTTGCTTCTTTTTCTTGTTGAAACTTGTATCTATCTTCTGAATCTCTCATTTCCTTTCACCATAGGGGGGGATAGATATTCTTTTCCTCAAGGATCCTTATCATGAGGCTTACCTATTTAGTACACACATAATCTACTGAATAACTTATATTTACTCATCATCGGCATCATGCAAAATCGAGTTCCTCTGACTCAACTCTTTCACAGCCACATGCAATCCCTTACCAACCGTATTTCTAGATGTATGCATCGTCGTATTATAAATAAGATAGAATTGAGGAAATTGAGTTCAAAGTCCAGAACTGAATATCATCAACTTTCCTCCACTTTCTCCCATTCCAGTGAGAAACAAATTTGAAGTAGTGTCCAATAGTAAGTATGAGAATCATATACCACCTGGGGATAGAGGTGGAACCAGTAGTCAATAAATGAAGTGGTTATTTTGGAATATTAGTAGTGTAAATAAAAGGTACAAACAGAAGGATGTTAGGGAGTATATTAGAAGAAATAAAATAAAGTTAGTAGGCCTAGTAGAAACTAAGGTGAAAGAAAGAAATGCTCAAAGAATTTAAAAAATACTTGTTCCTGGATGGGGTATACTGGCTAATTATAATGAAGCTAGTAATGATAGGATATAGTTATTATGGGATACTAATCTTCTCATTGTTACTGGACTTAATGATGATCCCCAAATGATTCATTGTGCAGTTAGAAGTAGAAGGGGGATATAGACTGTTATCTTACAGTTGTCTATGGTTTTAATGGGATAGAACAAAGAAGATGTTTATGAGAGAATTTGCAGCAGCCTTCAACAAATATTACAAGCCCATGGTTAATTGCAGGGGATTTCTGTCACGACCCAAATCGGAAGGTTGTGACGGGCACCCTGTACTTTACTCAACCGAGTACCAATATAACATATCTTTCTTATCGTACTATCATGGGTAAATGTGCCAAAATGGTGATCATCATGACATAATCGAAATAAAACATAAGGGAATGCTAGACATAGGACGACCTAACATTATATAGAAACTTATACATGTGACATACGCGCCTATAAGGCCGACATGACCATTTGTAAACTAAAAACATAGGCCGACAAGGCCATACAAGTATCAATATACCTGACATTTGTCTACAAGCCTCTAAGAGTACATAAACATCAAAAAGGTTGGGACAGGACCCTGCCATACCAGTTAATCCATGTCCCAATTATACTAACCAAATAGGCAACTCCGGAGCAAGTGGAGTGCAGCAACACCTTCCGCTGAGCTGATAGCCTACTAGGAGGACTGTCAACCTGTCTATCCGGACATGCAGGCATGAAACGCAGCGTCCCTAAGCCAAAGGGACGTCAGTACGAATAAAATACTGAATATGTAAGGCAGAAAAACATATCTAAGAACAGTAATGTAAAGAGAGATGTAGGAGATACAACCTGTAGCATCTGAGTGCCTCTAGGAGATATTGACATGAAATGCGTGATACATATATATACATAATCTTTTAAAAACATCCGCCTCTGTGGGCATCATCATCATCATATCATACTCGGCCTCGAAGAGAACTCGATAAAAACATACCCCGCCATCATAAGGCTCGGTAGAATCGTACCCGGCCACGTGGAGCTCGGTAAACCCAACTAATCAGTGATTCCACAATAGGTGCCATACCCGGCCGACTATAGCGCGGATCGGTAAAGTAAAATAGATACGATATATAATGCATGCTGGACTCATGGAATCACGCTCTAAACCTTTCAGAGTGACGTAAGGTAGTTGCAACCTTCGATTAACATTATGGACATCATACCATAAATATGAATTTCACTAGGATTCAACGATCATACACACTTTCTTAGAATAACTTTGTAAGGAAAGAACAACATGGACTACCTTAGTTGCTAGGAGTAGATTCATTATTAAATACCGTATTGTTTACGTTCGTTTCACTTTAGATCATGCCAAAAGAATGAAGGAAGTGCCTTAACATACCTTATCAAAATCTTTCCACTCACCAAGTTGAACTCGCCTCTTCACACCTTAATCTACAAAAACGATAATAATACTATCATTAAGTTATGAAAGGTACAACTATAGCACAACGAATGACAAGCATATTTTGTATAAAAACGAACAGCATCTCCCCTATTATCCTTACTTCCTCCAAATTTAAGATAACACCAACAACACAAGAACACCAACAAAAAAACATATATACATTATTTTCCAGCCTTATATACACCACAAAATACTACAAAACAGCCCAACACACCGCAATCTCTTCATACACAAAACGACCACTGTAGTAGTGTCAAACGACCCGGAAATGTTACAACGAATGACCATACCACAACCCTGCATCTATATGGTGTTTATACACTCCATTCCTCCTCCTAAAAACCACAAAACATTAGTAGAATATGCATCCCAACAGTATTACAAAAGAGTCCACAAAACAGTCCGCTACAAGTCAAAAAACTCGAACTCACGGCTTTCGATCACCGTCCCGTGAGTTCTAACTATTAGGAAACACATTTGTCAACCTTCCTTTATATTTAAACACTTAAATACAGATATTAGACGTTTCCTAACTATGAAGTAGCTTCCAAAACTCTAACTACAAAGAAAAAAGAGAGGCAATATAATGACACTTACGTCGTAGGGATCGTTTTGATGTTATCGCTTCTCGATTTCATGCCCGGGATGATAATCTTCTTTGGAACCCAAGAAGAGAGCTTAGGGATATGTTTATGGGTGTTCTCTGGTGTTGTTATGCTGAAAAATGAAGAGAAAGCTGGCCTAAGACTTATATATATCAACTTTGGAAAAGTCAAAGAGGTCCTAGCTTGGCACCCTAGGATTGGTCCATCTTGCGACGCTTATATATTTTTATCCCGATGTCGTATCAATGAACGGTTAAGAGAGTTGGAAAATACATTCCATGTCCTTAAATATGGTATATAATATGTCCCAATAAGACCTCATATAATACATGAAATGTATTTCTCAAAAAGCTCTTGTGATCCACCTACTTGTAACTTATGATGTCTGCGTAGTCTGGCGAAACTGCAAATATCTCTCTACTCCTACGTCATATCGATGAAAGGCTTAATGCGTTGGACACTAGAGTCATAAACCTTATATTTGGTTGGTATATCATCCAATAATTCCAAGTATATTGGGATACAATCTCAGTTACATTTTATCTAATTTTCAGCACATTATGAGTGTAACTTGTGAAGACCTTTGCCAACTTTTATTCCACGACTTGCTTGACTTCAAAACGTAGAACAAAACTATCATACGGTAAAAATTAACTCATAGCATAACCTCCTTATCATGTAATGAACCATAGTCTCACCCTAAAGTACATGTTATAACATTCCAAACTCCTCTTAGTACTCGTTATTCATGATCTTAAATATTTGTAACCTCCAAGGTTACATGATTAACTTACTTTATGTACTTTCAAAGATGATCTTATTTAAGAGCTTACATCAATTAACTTACGACGTACTCTCACGTACGAAAACATGAGGTGTATCAATTTCAATGCAGTTTTGTATCCTAATGACAGACTTTCTTGTAACCCTCTGAGTTATTTAGAGATTCAAGAATTTGGTCACTGTCTTCCGCAAGCAGTATTAACAAAGTTACCTTGGAAGGGAGAATATTATACATGGACAAACAAATAACTTGTTGTAGATTGGGTGAGTAGCAGATTAGACAGAGTTTTTGGTAACTATGAGTGGATGATGAATAGGAACCATGTGGAGACTGTATATGATCTACCCCAAATCTCAGATCATGCTTCTATGGTATTAACATTAGCTGCTTCATCTTGGACATGAAGGGTTCCTTTTAGATTTTTCAATATATGGACTACTTATGTAGACTTCCCTCAGATTGTGGTAAACAT
Organism: Nicotiana undulata; assembly: GCA_005239495.1. Taxonomy (NCBI): domain Eukaryota; kingdom Viridiplantae; phylum Streptophyta; class Magnoliopsida; order Solanales; family Solanaceae; genus Nicotiana; species Nicotiana undulata. The sequence goes on from ML280862.1 coordinate 137,484, forward strand.
CTGGAAGTCTTCAAGTACTTGTAGATATTTGAAATCAGTATGGATTAAGTTAAAAGTATTGAAAGCTCCTCTAAAGGCTTTGAATACTAAGGATTTCAAGGGCATTACTTAGAGAATTGAAAGGGCCTGGCTAGAACTGAAAGATATCTAAGAGCAGCTGGCAATTACATATACTGATGGCTTTCTACATATGGAAAAAGAGACACTACTCAATCTTGAGAGGTGGTCTCTAATAGAAGAAAGTGTGTTGCAGCAGAAGGCAAGAGCAAAGTGGATTCAGTTAGGTGATTCTAACACAAAGTATTTTACTGCAGTTAAGAAAGAGAGATCACAAAGAAAGCAGATTACAAACATTACAACAGCTTTAGGGGATAAGGTGACTGATCCTACAACTATTAAAAAGGATATTCTAGAGTTCTACAAGGCACTAATGGGTTCAGCAGCCAAGTCTTTTCCTGCCATAAATAGACTGTACATGGAAAATTATCATGTTCTATCTCATCAGCAAAGAATAGAGTTATGTGCAGAAGTAACAGATCAAGAAATTCTGGAAAGTCTTAAAGCCATTGAGGATAATAAAGCACCAGGGCTTGATGATTTTAATGCAGTATTCTTCAAGAAGGCCTGGGGCATCATCAACAATCAAATCAAAGGAGCTGTTAAAGAATTCTTCTCAACTGCCAAGATGTATAAACCGGTGAATTGTTCCACCATTACTCTAGTACCTAAAGTTCCTAAGCCCACCACAGTTAAGGAGTACATACCAATTGCATGATGTACAATTATTTACAAAGTGATCTCCAAAATATTAGCTGCCAGACTACAAAAGGTCATGCCAAGTATAATCTGTGAAGCCCAAGCTGGTTTTATTCCTGGCAGAAAGATAATTGATAATATAATTTTGGCTCATGAACTAGTCAAGTCCTATACTAGAGCCCAAATATCACCTAGGTTCATGGTGAAGATTGATCTTCAAAAAGCATATGACTCAGTGAAATGGATTTTCTACAACAGGTGATGGAGGAGATTGGCTTCCCTTACAGATTCATCAAATGGATCATGGAGTGTATCAAAAAAATTAGTTATACTATTCTTGTAAATAGGGAAACAACTGAACCTTTTAATGCTGCTAAGTGGCTTAGACAAGGAGACCTTAAATCTCCTTCCTTATTTGCTATTGTGATTGAATACCTGAGTAGATCTCTCAATGAACTGAAAAAGGAAACCAACTTTTAATACCATCCCAGATGCAAGAAATTAGATATAACTCATATGAGTTTTGCTGATGACCTATTGTTGTTTGCTAGAGGTGATCGTCCTTCTATAGTTACAATGTACAGATATTTCGCTCAATTTTCTGAGGCTTTAGGATTACAAGCTAACTTTGGCAAGATCTCAGTTTACTTTGGTGGAGTGAAGCTTCAAGTGAGGAAACAGATCCTCGATCATCTAGGATTTGTGCAAGGAGACTTACCCGTCAGATATTTAGGCATCCCTTTGTCCACTAAGAAAATGGCACTGATTCAATGTCATCATTTGATTGAAAGAATCACAGCCAATATCTCTTCATGAACTGCCAGAAAACTATCCTATGTTGGTAGTGTGTAACTAGTACAATCTATTATTTTTGGCATCCAAGCCAATTGGGCTCAGTTGTTCATACTACATGACAAAGTTCTGAAGATGATTGAGAATATTTGCAGAAGCTATATTTGGTATGGAAGTAATACTATTACTAAGAAGGCATTTGTGGCTTGAGAAAAGATGTGTGCTCCTAAATCTGTTGGTGGCTTGAATCTCATCAACTTATCTTTGTGGAACAAGGCAGCAATTGCTAAGGTGGATTAATGCTTACTATGTCAAACAACAGCAATTACAGCACATGCCAATATAAGGTAGGAGAGGTGGCCTACAGACTTGCCTTGCCGTCGAGTTTATCAGTCGTGCACCCGGTGTTTCATGTGTCTATGCTCCGGAGGTATATTGCGGATCCATATCATGTGCTTGATTTAAGCGGTTTCAAGTTGGACAAGGATTTATCGTATGAGGAGGAGCCAGTATCCATATTAGCTCGACAGGTTCGTCAGTTGAGAACGAAGAGTTATCCTTCGGTTCGTGTTCAGTGGAGAGGTCAGCCTTTTGAGGAAGCTACTTGGGAGTCCGAGTCCGATATGAGGAGCCGATATCCCCACCTTTTCCCAGATTCAGGTACCTTCTATGTCCGTTCGGGGACGAATACTTGTTTTAGAGGTGGAGATTGTGATGACCCAAAAGGTCATCATGTGTAAATTTAGCCAAAAAAACATCTGTGTCCCGAGGCTCGAAAGCCTCCGTTAATCTCACCTCGATGTGCGTGCGCAGACTAGGCGCGTAGCTTGGAAGCCTTTATGTGGAAACTTGATAAAGAGTTGAATTTATGAGAATTAATTGAATAAAGTTGACTTTGGTCAACATTTTTAATAAACGGACCCGGACCCGTGATCTGACAATTCCAGAGGTTCCGTAGGAAAATATGGGACTTGGGCGTATTCCCGGAATCAAATTCCGAGGACCCAAGTCCGAGAAATGAATTTTTAAAAGAAAATTGTTTTCTGAAAAATAATAAAGGCTATGAAAATGAACCTCGATGTGAAACCTGCGTTACCGGGACCGTGTGATGGTTCCGGAGCCCAGAACAGGTTCAATATGTGTTATTTGAGTTATCTGTGAAATTTGGTAAGGAACGGGCTTGATTTGACATGTTTCGGATCAAAAATGGGAAATTGAGAGTTAATGAAGTTTTGAGGATTTTCATAGAATTTGAAATTTAGTTTGGAACGTGATTTTATGTTATCAAGGTCCGAATGTGATCGCGAGACCCGGAATGGTTCCGTTATGTCATTTATGACTTGTTCGCAAAATTTGATGTCATTCAAGACATATAGGTCAGTCCGGCGCATGTTTATAGAAATCAAGAACTTGAAGTTTCTTAAGTTATTGTTTTAGGGGTTTTTGGGGTGTGACTTTGAGTTTTAGCGTTGTTTTGAGTGTTTCGTCGGCTCGAGTAAGTATGTTTTATGATTTGGGACTCGTTGGTATTTTTGGACAGGGGCTCGGGTGGGCCCACGTGCCTCCCAGACCCCTAACGAGGCTAAAAGCCAGCTAAATCACTGCTGGTGCAGCTGTAGCTGGTGTGACTGCAGGTGCGGTTGCCCAGCCGCAGGTGCGGGACCGCTCCTGCGGTCCCAGCCTCGCAGGTGCGCATCTTCCGTAGGTACGGACCATGTTTGCGCAAGAGCGGGACCGCAGGTGCGGCCCCCAACTCCGCAGGTGCGAACCCAGCTCCCCTGACCATTTTCCGCAGGTGCGACATTTTCCTCGCAGGTGCGGGACCGCATGTGCGGTCCCAGGGTCGCAGGTGCGGAAATCCCTGTAAGCAGCCTGTATTTAAATGTCAAAACTCGAGATTTCTTCATTTCTTTCATACCAAAAACCCCATTAGAGACTTGTGAGCTTGGGACGAGCACACCACGACCTAGCTACTGTTTAGGTAAGTTAATTCCTTCCTAATTCTAGTTTCATGCATGAATAATTAATGGGACTACCTACTAAATTAATGGAAAATCAGAATTGGGTAGAAAATTTAGGGCTCTTAAGAAATTTGCGTATTGTCCGTTTAATGCTATGAATTCAAGTAGAAACTTCATATTAATGATCCTTAGGCTATGGGTGAGTGATTCCTCCGGGAATTTTCGGGATTCGAGCATGCGGGCCCGGGGTCGAATTTTAGGCTTTGGAATTTGTTTATTGAGTAAATATTGATGTTAATAACTCAATTGTGTCTAGATATTATCGACTCGGAGTTGGATTCGAGAGGAAAGTTTGTGGTTGAGGCTTGACTTGCATTTTGGAGCCGAGGTAAGTGTTTGGCCTAACCTTAGCTTGAGGGAATAGGTATAGAGTCTTATTTGCTATGTATAATTCATGTCCTACGTATAGGTGAGGTTACGGGTTCCTATATGTTGTGGTCAAACATGCCCGTAGGTCAAACGCGATGAATCATACCGTGTTCTTAATATTCTCTGTATTATGAGTAATTGGTGATTTAGAAGTGATACCTTGATGTTGTTTCATGACATGGGGAGTTATTGTGTTATTTGTTTCAGTTGAGGCTTTTACTGTTGAAANTTATCACATGAGGGGACATGTCTTGTTGATCGTTTATTATTTATCGCACGAGAGGACATGCCGTGCTGATTGTTTATTATTTATCACACGAGGGGACATGTCGTGTTGATCGTTTATTATTTATTGCATGAGGGGACATGCCGTGTTGAATGTTTATTATTAATCACACGAGGGGACATGCCGTGTTGATCGTTTATTATTTATTGCACGGGGGGACATTCCGTGCCAATTGTTACTATATATGCACGAGGGGACATCTTGTGCCGAGTGATGGCGAGATTATGCACGAGGGGAGCCGTGCCTTTTGCTATTCATTATCGTTGCTGATGACATTAAATTCATGCTTTTACCGATTTACATTACCGTTATTACCCTGTTCTACCGTGCTAGCATTTTGTTGCCCCTTTTTACCCCCAGCATGTTCTCCCCGTATCTGCTTTTACTTGCTTATTTCCGTGGATATTTTCCTGTTATTATATAGAATTGCACAGGTACATATATTGTTGTCGGTCCTAGCCTCGTCACTACTTCACCGAGGTTAGGCTCGGCACTTACTCAGTACATGGGGTCGGTTGTACTGATGCTACACCTACACTTCTATATGTTGTGCAGACTACGCAGCCGGACCCGATGGTCACTGACGGCCGGAGCATTTCATCAGTTCATACAGGAGACATCGAGGTAGACCCGCAGACGTTCGTGGGCCTTGGCTTCAACTTATACCCTTCACTTTTAGGTCTGTCTCATCTTATATTCAAAGACAGTCATATGTACTTATTTCAGAACTTTGTATTTAGTGATCTCTTAGACAGTTCGTGAGTATGTGACACCACTTCTGGGATATGTATATGGGTTTTATCTCGAAGTTGCTATATTATTTGTGGTAATTTGTTAACCTTCATATTGTTGACCATCGATGCCTTGATTATCTTGTACGTTTTAGTTGTTAATGATTTCATTTAGCTCAATGTTGGCTTGTTTAGCGGTTTCAACGTTAGATGCAGTCATGGCCCGAAGGTGGGATTTCGGGTCGTGACAGTAATTCTTCAAGAATGATGAATTTTGAATAAAATAGGATAAATTCTCTTCTTTGATCATGAATTGATGTGTTGTGCTATACTTGACTAGTTGCGATACCTCGAGGGTAGATCTCGGAGTTTTCGGGCGCATCTTTGATCCGAGGGTAAGTTTCGCCAAGAGTGGAGTCTCCTTTCCAACCTTGTAAGGGTGAAAATGTCCCCATAGGTTCTTGATTACTGTGTGTACATATTGTGGGGGCCACGTACGTACCAAGTGATGAGAGTCTGTACGTGCTGATTGTATTGCTATGTCGGGTAGCCTTAGGATTCACAAGCATGCCTCTATATGCCCTATTTGTACCTTTGTATGTGTTATGGGTTACGATGTTGTAATTACTGTTGAAATGATAAGGAAAAGTGAGGTATTATGATTTAAATCCTAGTTGATTATTATGTGGCATTGGCGCAGTCCTGTTAAGTTCACTATTGAGTTGGTGCACATTTGTACTTATATATACGCACTTATTCTTATCGGGTCAGCACACGAGTCGCAAGTATGATGCACGATCAGCTTATCATTATCGAGTCAGCACACGAGTTGAAGGTACGATGTGCGATCATGGTTTATCTTATCATTATCGATTCAGCACACGAGTCGCAGGTACGATGCGCGATGGTGGGTTAGCTTATTATTATCGAGTCAGCGCGCGAGTCACAGGTATGATTCGCGATTGTGGATTAGCTTATGACCTCAGTGCTTATGACCACCCTTATGACTCCGGCTGGTTGTCTTGTCCTTGTATATGTATGACCAGTTGTCCATGGTCACTTATAGTCAGACATGTCAGGTATTTGGTAAGAAGGGAATAAAGTACACTGTTGTTCATTTCCAGTTATTGCCTGGGCTATATACTCTTTTATCTGCGTACTGTTTTCTATCATATCCTGTCATATATTATATTACTGGACCTTAGTGAGTGTCTAGTCGACTTCTCGTCACTACTTCTTCGAGTTTAGACGGGATACACACTGGGTACATATTTAATTATGTACTCATGCTGCACTTTTGTACTTGACTGTACAGGTCCTGAGGCTAGTACATCTGGTTATCAGACCGGAGCTAGGTATTGATTAGAGCTGATTTGACTTCACAGTGAGCTGCTCCTCATGGCGATCTCTGGCAGCACCATGGAGTTTTTCTATGTTATTTTCCCGTCTATTTAATTCAGGCAGTGGGATTGTATATATTGTCTTTTGTATATTCAGTTAGTATGCCCGTGGCACTCATGACACTAGTTCCTGGCACACGCACGTAGTGGTTATTCTGGGTTTGGGGCTGTTTATATATATGCTTATCTTTTGGCCCTTGTATCCTTATAGATATATCATTTACCACTGAGTTATCATTTTCATACATTATGTTTAAAGCTTGTTAAAATTGGTAAATATTGAACTATGAAACCAAATGGGACAGGGAACACTTAGTGTAATTCATGTTGGCTTGCCTAACCCCGCAGTTGGGCGCCATCACGACCTGAGATAGGATTTGGGTCATGAGAGTTCAGATATTGGAGGACATGCTCAGGGCATGTGTGATTGACTTCGTAGGTCAGTGGGACCAGTTCTTGCCTTTGGCCGAGTTTTCTTACAATAATAATAATCAGTCCAGCATCGAGATGGCTCCATTTGAGGCCTTGTATGGTCGGCGATGTCGTTCTCCTATCGGGTGGTTTGAGCATGGCGAAGCTAAGTTATATAGAACAGACCTAGTGAGGGATGCTTTGGAGAGGGTAAAGTTTATTCAGGAGAGGCTCCGCACAACAAAGTTCAGATAGAAGAGTTACGCATATCAGAGGGCGTGTGATGTAGCATTTATGGAGGGAGACAAGGTATTGTTGAAGGTTTCGCCGATGAAGGGTATTATGAGATTCGGGAAGAAGGGCAAGCTGAGCCAGAGGTTTATTGGTCCCTTCGAGGTCTTGAGGCGAGTTGGGTAGGTTGCTTATGAGCTAGCCTTACCTCCCAGTTTATCAGGAGTTCATCCGGTTTTTCACGTATCCATGCTCTGGAGGTACCACGCCGACTTCTCTCACGTGGTAAATTTCAGCATTATTCAGTTGGATGAGAGGTTGGGCTACGAGGAGGAGCCAATTGCTATTATTGATAGGCAGGACCGCCAGTTGAGGTCCAAAAAGGTTTCTATCGTAAAGGTCCAGTGGAGGGGCCAACTAGTCGAGGAGGCGACTTGAGTGTCCGAGGAGGACATTCGGAGCAGATATCCGCACTTATTCAGCACTTCATGTCACGACCCAAACTGGAGGATCATGACTAGTACCCGGGCCATACTTGCCGAGCACCAACGTACATTTTATCTAACCTTCTTATTATCTTTATGGGATAACGAGTTCAATATAAATGGTAGATATGGATCATGAACATACATCACATGGGATGACAAGATTTCTAAGAAACTACATAAAAGGTACGAGCTACAACGCTGCCATGAAAGACTATACAACAAAAATTATCCAACAAGGCATACCAAACTATACATGAGTTGACACCTGTCTATGAGCCTCTAAAGGAGCATAAGTAATGCAACATAGCCGGAACAGGGCCCCGACATACCCATAATATCTATAACAAAAATGCATACCAAGACCACGGCAAGTCCGGAGAAGGGATCTCGCCTATGACCGCTGAACTGGAAAGCCTATTATGGTGGGAGAGCTGTGTCTACCTGTCTATCAGGACCTGCAGCACGACATGCAGCGTCCACAAATAAAAGGACGTCAGTACGAATAAAGTACTGAGTATGTAAGGCTGGTCAATATAAATATGAACAATAATGTAAAGAGAGGTAGAGAAGATACCACCTGTAACATCTGAGTGCTTCTAAGAGACAGTAACATGAAATGCATGATACATATATATACATAATCTTTTAAAACATCCGCCTCTGTGGGCATCATCATCATCATAGAACATTCGCCTCTGTGGGCATCATCATTATCATATCATACCCGGCCTCAAAGAGGACTCGGTAAACCAAACTTATCAGTGGTTGCACAATAGGTGCCATACCCGGCCGACTATAGCGCGGCTCGGTAGAGTAAAATAGATATATATATATATAATGCATGTAGGACTCATTGGAATCATATTCTGAACCTTTCGGAGTGACGTAAGGTCGATATTCTCCGTACACGTTATTAGGATTAACTCTTCATCAAGAATCTTATAAGAATCAGGAAGTACCAACAACATTGATAACATAAGAATAAGAGAAGCAACCTCAACATCAATTGTTCCATAAGAAGGGAAACAATGTAAGTACTGCTAGCTTCTAAGAGTAGAGTATCTTTGGAAGCTCGTTCATTGCATTATGTACAATCGGAGTCGTGCAAAAGAAGGAAAGGGATAGCCTCACATACCTTTGCAATCTTCTCTCCCATCGTCAACCAAGCTCAATATGATCTTCTTACGTCTACAATGAGAACCCGACTTCGTCGTCATCATATAAGCATTGTAACTCTCATATTTCAAAACCAATATTCTACCAGAAAACGGACAGCACCTCCCCTATTTTAACTACATCCCATATGCTACCAAAGGTCACCAAACAGCCCAAACAACACAATATAATTCACAATAAGCTCTCCGATTAGTTCAACAATCATTTTGAGCGGCAAGCTCGATTGGAATCCATATAACCCATATCACACCTTATAGACTTCATACATTAAAATAAAAACATCATTAATATGATAATGAAGTAATTCATCAATGATATCATCCTTATACCGTATATTTATATCAAAGGAAACAATCCTTAACTCCAGCTTTCTTCAATTGGCAACTTTATTCACTAGTTCATGTCTAGTCCAACCATTTAACTTAAAATACATCAATACAAACTTAAGCACCTGCAATAACTCAATAAAAACACCTCCTAAAGTAGCTTCAAGTTGGAATCCAAGTTATATTTAGATTACAACAACCCTCA
>ML280863.1:9088-19762 GCA_005239495.1 Nicotiana undulata
GGGGTAGTCACCTAGGTTAATTAAGGTAAGAATCCATCTAGGCCGTTGATTTAAATTGATCAACGGCTCAGATTGATCGAGGGATTGGGCCGGGTAGAATTTTAGATCTGGGCTGGGTAATTGAGCTGGTTTTAATTAGGTTGGGGTTAAATTAAATAGGCTGAAATCAAAATTAAAGTGGCTACTTGTTAAATACCCATTTTAAAAATAGATAAATAATTAATAAAATAGCCAATAATTATATAAAAATGAAATTAAGGCTAAATAGGTGAAATTAAGGTAATTAACTAATGTAAAAAATATAAAATAACTAATTATTGAATTAAAATAGTATAAAGTGTAAAAGTAGGCTATAACTGCAAAATTATTATAATTATAGCTAAATAATGCCAAATTGGTTAATTTGTGAACAATTAAATTCTAATATGATCAAAAGTGCTATATCGAGCTGGAAAATATTTTTAAATCATTTATGATATAATTTATGAATAACTATCGAATATAAAGTACTGAATACATTGAAAAATAATTGATAAAAAATATGGGTAAATTATGAAAGTTGTAAAAACTTATTTTGAAGGTCTATGTGTAAATTAAAAAAATAGTTTGAGGAAAAATTGGGTATCAACAGCTGCCTCTCTTTACCTGGGAAGGATGGAAGAGTTGTCGGGTAAAGACATGATGGCCAATTTTGACCGAGTGAAATGGTTTGAAGAGATTTAGGCCGCACCCTGTTTCTGAGTTGCCTACATATCCCTGGTTTTACAGGAATCAGGCCATATGTAGTTCCGGCCATCGGCGAAGTATACCGATGGAGTTTTGTTTTTACAAGGACGGACCCAACAATACAGGGTTGTATGAATGAACGACTTACATGAATGGTTAGGAGAACTGGAGCAGGGATCGCTTCTGCCAGGATGGTCGTTGCTCGCCGGATTACCTGCAAATAGACGATACAAGCATATATTGTGCGTAATTTAATCATGATGCAAATTCCCATCGGACATGAATGATGTCTTCGGACAGTTAAGGATGACATCCTCAGACCATGACGTCCTGGGCCATGGATTGCTTGATGCAGGATTCGCAGGCCATGAAAATGATGTTCTTGGGCCATAAGGATGGTGCCTCCAAACCATGACGCCTTTGAATAATGATATGAAAAATCGAAAGAGATCCTCAGGCCATGGCATGGTGTTCTCGGGCTATGAAGATGGTGCCTCCGAACGATGACGCCTTTGGATAAGTTGGCGATATTTCAGCCCATGAAGATGCAATAATATGATGCTGACATGACAGAGCTTAGTCTTGCGAATTAAAGGGGCAGAGCTTAGCCCGAAAGGAAGCGAAGTAAATGGTGCTTGAGTCAGTAGTCATTCTTGAAAAGTTGATTGGAGGAAGAGCTTAACCTCGGAAGGCAGAATGGTAGCCTTATGCAATGCAGATGGAGACAATGCTTAGTCTCGGAAGGCGGAATGATAGCCTTATGTAATGATGCAGATACAGATGGAGATAATGTAAAGTCTCGGAAGGCAGAAAGGTAGCCTTATGTAGGGATGCATATGCAGATGGAGACAACGTTTAGTCTTGAAAGGCAGAAAGGTAGCCTTATGCAGAGATGCGAATGCAGATGGAGACATCGTTTAGTCTCGGAAGGCAGGAAGGTAGCCTTATGCAGGAATGCAGATGCAGATGGAGACAACGTTTAGTCTCGGAAGGCAGGAAGGTAGCCTTATGCAGGAATGCAGATGCAGATGGAGACAATGTTTAGTCTCGGAAGGCAGGAAGGTATCCTTATGCAGGAATGCAGATGCAGATGGAGACAACGTTTAGTCTCGGAAGGCAGGAAGGTAGCCTTATGCAGGAATGCAGATGCAGATGGAGACATCGTTTAGTCTAGGAAGGCAGGAAGATAGACTTATGTAGGAATGCAGATCCAGATGGAGACAGTGTTTAGTCTCAGAAGGCAGGAAGGTAGCCTTATGCATGAAATAAAATGACAGTAGGATTAGTTGATAGCAAACTGTAGCATTGTGATTATTGCGGGCGTTGTGACTACAGAGTATTGTTTGTATTGATAGTAGATGTCGGCAAGTGTGATGGTTTTGAGAATTGTGATTTTGAATTTTGTCCTTTGTGTGGACATCGAACTTTGGCATTTGCAACTGTGATGAAATTTGAGACTTCTCTGCGTGTTTGTTCTTTGTGCCTGCATCCAAAGAAAAATCGTGAGCTTTGTAAAAGGGGGAAAGGTTAGTTCGTATCCCCGTTGGCTTTGCTTGACTCGTTCGGCTTGATCTAATGATACTGTCTGTATCATTGGGGTAGCATTTTCTAAACAAGCTGTTTCAAGGATAAGTATGCATGATTTTGTAAAGGTATAACATAAACATGTAATCTAAATTAGTTTTAGATTAACCGATGACCGTGACACGGTTCGAGACATTGCAACCTCTCATGCTACGGAAATTTGAGGGTCCTCCTCAAAATTCTGCCCCAGTTTGGATGGGTGAATTCTTCTGACTGTTGCTCGTGCGGTTGTCGGCTGAAATTTCTTTGGAATTTTTAGGGTCCTCCTCAAAATTCTGCCCCAGTTTCCAATTGCGAGGGAAAATGAAATTTTTATTGAATTGTGACCGAACCCATAGGACTGCCTACATATCCCCTCTTAAACGGGAATCATGTCAGGCGTATTTCAATTTACAACATTGATAAAAGCATAAAGATTACACATAGTAGCGCTTGACTGCATCTGAATTGATTGGTCTTGGCCAGACTTCTCCGTCCATTTCTGCAAGTATAAGTGCTCCTCCTGTCAGCACTTGGTGAACCGTGTATGGACCTTTCCAGTTAGGGAAGAATTTCCCTTTGGCTTCATCTTGATGTGGAAAGATCTTCTTTAGTACCAGATGTCCTGGTGTGAATTGTCTCGGCTTGACTTTCTTATTGAAGGCTCTGGTCATTCTATTCTGATAGAGTTTACCATGACAGAATGCATTCATTGTTTTCCGTCTATGAGGGCTAGTTGCTCATAACTGCTCTTTACCCATTCTGCGTCACTGAGCTCAGCTTCTTATATAATTCTTAAGGATGAAATTTCAACTTCAGTAGGGATGACGGCTTCTGTACCATAAAACAGCATATAAGGCGTTGCCCCGGTTGATGTGCGGACTGTGGTGCGATATCCCAATAGAGCAAATGATAACTTTTCATGCCACTGTTTGTGCTTTTCTATCATCTTTCTTAATATCTTCTTGATATTCTTATTGGTGGCTTCTACTGCTCCATTCATCTGAGGTCTATAGGTTGTAGAGTTCTTGTGCCTGATTCAAGTTTCACACATGTCTTTCATCAAGTCGCTGTTGAGATTGGAACCATTGTCGGAGATGATTGACTCTGGAATCCCGAACCGACAAACAATGTGGTCGCGGACAAAGTCGGCCACGACTTTCTTAGTAATTGCTTTGTAGGAGGCTGCTTCAACCCATTTAGTGAAGTAATCAATGTCTATCAGAATGAACATGTGCCTGTTGGAGGCGGAAGGCTCGATTGGTCCAATAACATCCATGCCCCAGGCGGCAAACGGCCAGGGTGAGCTTGTCGCATTGAGCTCGTTTGGGGGGTACCTTTATCATATATGCGTGTACCTGACAGTGGTGGCATTTTCGCACATACTGGATGCAATATGTTTCCATGGTCATCAAAAAGTAACCAGCTCAGAGTATCTTCTTTGCCAGAACAAAACCGTTCATATGTGGACCGCAGGTCCCAACATGAATTTCCTCTAGTAGTTTTGATGCTTCCTTTGCGTCGACACATCTTAATAATCCCAAATCGAGAGTCCTCATATACAGGATTCCTCCGCTTTGAAAGAAGTTGTTGGACAGTCTCTGTAGTGTGCGTTTCTGAGTGGGATTCGCAAGCTCTGGGTAATCTCCTTTTGCCAAATACTCCTTGATGTCATGAAACCAAGGATTTCCGTCTACTTCTTCTTCGACATGGGCACAGTAAGCCGGCTGATTATGGATCTTTACTGGAATAGGATCAATGAAGTTCTAGTCCGGGTTCTGGATCATTGAGGACAAAGTAGCCAATGCATCGGCGAACTCATTTTGAATTCTGGGAACATGCCAAAATTTTATCTTCGTGAACCTCTTCCTTAATTCCTGCACGTGGTGCAGATACGGCAGTATCTTGGAATTCTTAATTTCTCATTCTCTTTGTACCTGATGTACCAGTAGGTCTGAATCACCAATCACTAACATCTCTTGAACGTTCATGTCAATGTCCATGTTGAGACCCAGGATGCAGGCCTCATATTCAGCCATGTTGTTGGTGCAGGGGAACCTGAGTTTGGCAGATACCGGATAATGCCGACCGGTTTATGATATTAGGACCGCTCCAATGCCGACTCCTATGAAGTTTGCTGCTCCATCGAAGAACATCCTCCAACCGTCATAGGATTCTGCAATGTCTTCTCCTATATGAATGATACCTCTTCATCAGGAAAATACATTTTCAGAGGTTCGTATTCTCCGTCTACGGGGTTCTCAGCTAGGTGGTCTGACAGGGCCTGTCCCTTGACTGCTTTCTGAGTCACATAGATAATGTCGAACTCACTTAGCATGATTTGCCACTTGGCCAGCTTACCAGTGGGCATGGGCTTCTGAAAGATGTACTTCAATGGGTCCATTCTTGATATGAGATATGTCATATAGGCACAGAAGTAATGCCTCATCTTTTGAGCGACCCAAGTCAAAGCACAATAGGTGCGTTCCAATAGAGAATACCGGGCCTCATACGGAGTTCTTGCTGAGATAATAAATAGTTTGCTCCCTGTTTCGTCGTGCTGCCCCAGAACACAACTGAAGGCTCCATCTAATACTGCAAGGTAGAGTAGCAAAGGTCTACCTGGCTCAGGTGGTACTAGGACTGGTGGTGTTGACATGTATTCCTTAATTCTGTCAAAATCCCTTTGATAATCATCGGTCCACTTGGTCGCAGCGTCCTTCTTCAACATTTTGAAGATCGGCTCACATATAACTGTAGATTGTGCTATGAACCGGCTGATGTAGTTAAGTCGTCCCAAGAAACTCATCACATCTTTATTGTTCCTTGGCGGTGGTAATTCTTGAATGGCTTTGACCTTTGACGGATCCAGCTCTATCCCTTGGCGACTGACAATGAATCCGAGCAGCTTACCAGCAGGGACCCCGAATGCACACTTCGCGGGATTCAGCTTCTGATTGTATTTTCGCAACCTATTGAAAAAATTCCTCAAGTATGCTATGTGATCAGTGGATTTCTTGGATTTTATAATAACATCATCCACATATACCTCAATCTCCTTGTGTATCATATCGTGAAAGATAGTGGTCATAACCGTCATATAGGAGGCCCCTGCATTCTTCAGGCCGAACGACATCATCTTGTAGCCGTTTTCTCATCATCTTCCTCAGCCATCCAGATTTGATGATAATCAGCGAAGCAATCCACGAATGATTGTAGCTCATTCTTGGCGCAACTGTCAATCAAGATGTGTATATTTGGTAAGGGGAAGTCATCTTTTGGACTGGCCTGGTTGAGATCCCGGTAGTCGACACAAACTCTGACCTTCCCATCCTTCTTTGGTACTGGCACAATGTTGGCTAACCATGTCGGGTACTCAACTACCCTGAGAACTTTGGCGTTGATCTGCTCGGTAACTTCTTCCTTGATTTTTAAACTCATGTCGGGTTTGAACTTTTTGAGCTTTTGTTTTACCGGCGGACACATTGGTTTGGTTGGGAATTTGTGAGCCACAATAGACGTACTTAGACCAGTCATGTCATCATACGACTATGCAAATATATCCTCATAATCTTTTAGAAACTCTGTGTATTCTTTATTTCCTAACGGTGACAAATGAATGTTGATGCGGGTCTCCTTGACGTTTTCTAAATCTCCCAGGTTGATAACTTCAGCCTCGTACAGGTTGGACTTAGGTCTGTTCTCAAATTTTTCAACTTCCTTGACAATCTCGTCAGGTATGTCATCTTCCTTTGAATCAACGCCCGTTTGTTGCGTTGCCTCATTGCATGTCACAGTCATTGGTTCATCAAGACAAGTAATAGTAATGCTGTATAGATAAAGTAATGAGAGAAAAAATAGCAATAAATATTTGATTCATAAGAAAAAATAGAAAATGCTTTTGATAAATTGGATAATTGTTTTGAACATTGAGGATCTTATTGCAGGAATTGAAAAATGTGAAAAGGAAAAATCATTTCAGTAAATAAAACAGTAAGTAATGCTTGTTTTAGCCTTGCTACCCTGAGGCTCGTCGGGCTTTGGTCATCTTGACGGTCCAATTCTTGAGGCATGCCCCTCTGCTCACTGCCTGTATGGAAGGGCCTTCCTCCCCCTCCTCCTCGAGAATAATGTAGCAGTCCATATCATTGTCCTCTAGAAACAAGTTCCTCATTGTTACAAGTGCTTCTTCTTCGTCTGATCCATAAATAATGTTGGCATGTTGGAAGGTCTATTCTAGATGCGGTATTGGCTGCTCCAAAGGGTAGTAAGGACCGCGCAAAGGTGGAGACCAGTCGTTATACTCTTGACAATTATAGTCGTAACCCAGACCAAAAGTGGTGACATGGCTTTTGATCTTGATAGGTTTGGAGATTCCTTGGAGGTTCTTGCCGAGCCCTTTGCCAGGCTCGTACCCGCTCCAGTTTAGTATACTCTAAATTTTGCTATCCCACGATTTGTCCTTATCGATAGCATTGACCCGTTCAATGTGGTGGTAAGTTTCTCCACCCAGCTTTCTTCTTCCTTCGATCACCGGAATAGTCTGGCGATTGTAAATAGGGTTGCTACCATCGCCATGAATAATCACCTCTTGGTGGTTCCACTCGAACTTCACTACCTGATGTAATGTTGACGCTACGGCCCCAGCATCATGGATATAGGGTCACCCTAATAACAGGTTGTCGGACGCTGGCACATCTATCACTTGGAAGTCAACCTCGAACCAAGTTGGTCCCATTTGCAGGCATAGGCTTATCTCACCAATGGTGGACCTTTGAGATCCATCGAAATCTTTCACATTGATTGCCCCATCCTTTATATCATGCATCCTTTTACCCAATTTCTTGAGTGTTATCAATGGACAAATGTTAAGATTGGATCCTCCATCGATCAGGATTCTGGTGATGAAATAGTCTTCGCATTGCACAGTGATGTGTAGTGCTCTGTTATGGCCCATCCCTTCAGGAGGCAGCCCGTCCTCATGGAAAGTGATCTTGTGGCTTTCCAACACTTTGCCCATCATATTGGCCATTTCTCCACTAGTGATGTTGTTCGGCACATACGCTTCATTCAACACCTTCAACAAAGAACTCATGTGCGTCTCAGAATTCTGTCGCAAAGAGAGGATGGATATTTGTGCTGGCGTCTTGTTCAGCTGGTCGATGACCGAATACTCCTTAGCTTGTACTTTCCTCCAAAGGTCATCTGGGCCTGTCTCAATAAGGGGAGGTCGGTTGGAAGCCTACTTTCTTGATTCGTCCAGATGTTCAGGGGTATAGACTCTGCCAGTACTTGTCATACCCTGCGCTGCGATAGCTTCTCAGTCTTGATCTTGCCTTTCCTTCTCGCCTCGGCTGTTTAATCCCAAGGGATAGCATTTGTATAGAAGGTCGGTGCGGTCGCCATCGCCATTGGAGTTGGTGCGACTATCCTTACTTCAAATGGAACATGTGCCTTGGGTGGAAAGACTGCAACCTCAAATGGTGCGGGTGCATTTGCTGGAGACACGAACTCAACTTCAATCGGTACTGGTGTATTTGTGGGTGGCGCTGCTTCAAACTCAAGAGGTATGGACATATTTACCTCAGCATACTCAGACGGTTGACTTTGGACTATGATCGGGTTGAGAGTGACTGCTGGTTTCTTTGGATCATCGCCTTCTGCGATCAACCTGATTGATCCCTCGGGGTCCCAATCATCTTCTATTTCGATCATGTTGATACCTCCACCCTTATGGTTTGGCAAAGGATTGTTGCAGACGTTCGAAGTGGGATCTTTTGCCACAATGATCTTGTTATCAATCAGGGACTGTCTCTTGTCTTTCAAAGAGCGGCATTCATCGATGGTGTGCCCCTTCATGACGGAGTGGTATGCACATGACTTGTTTGGGTTAACCCACTGAGAAGGGTTCTCAAGGGTGATAGCAGGGATAGGTGTGACATAACCAGCAGCTTTGAGCTTCTCATACAGCTGGTCGATGGGTTCAGCAATGGCGGTGTACTGTTTTGGAGGTCTGCGATCAAAATTAGGACGAGGTCTAGGGAAGTTTTGACGGGTAGGGTGTGATTGGTAATGAGATGGCTGAGAATTGTAAGTGTGGTAGAAAGGAGCGGGTTGTGAGTATCTAGGTGATGTAGGTTGATATGTAGGTGGTGGAGATTGGTAGGCGGGTGGTGGAGCTTGGTATGAAGGTGAAGGTTCTTGGTAGTTTGGGGTTGGCTGATATGTGAGTGGAGGTGTTGGATAAGTTTGGTATTTAAGTGGGGATTTGGCTCTTTATGCAACCATTACAGCTCCCACGTCTTTTTTCTTGGACAAACCACCGGACTGTAAAGCCTTATTTGTAGCTTGCAAGGCTTCAAAATTCGTGACCATACCGCTCTTAATACCTTCTTCAATCCGCTCGCCTAATTTGATAATGTCGGAGAACTTGTGGTTCTCAATCATCATCAATCGTTCACAGTACTGTGGGTCCTGGGCCCGGACAAAGAACTTGTTCATTTGCTCTTCTTCTAAGGAGGGTCTAACCTTAGCAACTTCAGACCTCCAGCGATTAGCATACTCGCGAAATGTCTCTGTGGGTTTCTTATTCAAATTCTGGATATAGAACACATCTGGTGCGTTCTCTGTGTTGAATCTAAATCTGTCCATAAAGCCAGATGCCATGCTTACCCAGTTCGACCACTTCTTGGGATCTTGGCTGATGTACCAAGACAATGCATCTCCTTTCAAACTCCTCATGAACAGCTTCATGCGGATCCTTTCATCCTTTCCTACGCCAACCAGCTTGTCACAATAGGTCCTTAGATGGACCCTCGGATCACCAGTACCGTCAAACATCTCGAACTTTGGAGGTTTGTACCCCTCGGGCAGTTCGACATCAGGTTGTATGCAAAGGTCTTCATAATTCATCCTTTTGGCTCCCTTGATTCCCTCGACACCTTGAACCTGGTTGGTCAGCTTCCTAAGTTTTTCGGCCAAGTTCTTGATAAACAGGTCCTTTTCATCAGACTCAAGCGTGTGTGTGATATGTGTAGTGGAGTGTGGCATGGTTTTCACGTAGATGGGATTGTTATAGGAGTGGAAATGGTCCTTTGTGGGGTTCTGAGGTTCTGGTATAAGTAGTGGAGTTTTGTTTGAGGTATGGCAAGTATTGCATTGTGTTGGGAGAGTTTCGTTCTTTGGTGGAGTGGTGTGATAGTGAGGTGCGGGATGATTCTGTTGTCTTGGGATATTTTGTGGAGGTGTAAGGTTTTGAGAGTTTGGGAAGTTCATTGATGATAGGATATAATTACGTATTTTAGTCGCTTATTACACTCTAATTAACTACACTTTAATTGAGTTTGAGGTTTAATCGCTAGTGTTTTGCACTAATTGTGTGTTTTATGTCTTGTAGGAGTGATTTTGGATCTATATAGATGCTATATAATGAATTCAAGTGATTTGGAGCTTTGACGTTTGAGTAAAAGCCCAAGAAATTAAGTCGTGATCGTGTTCGAGGGTCAAATTTGATAGTTAAGAACAAATGAAGACTCGAATAGGCATATTGTGCACTGTCTAGTAAAATGGACATAAACTTTTTCTCCAAACTCCATTTGGGATATATAATATATGATTGGACAGATAACTCAAAGGGCTACAACTTTCATGTTTTACACTTTTCTAAATTCCTAACGTAACAGGTTGAAAATCGCGGTCGAACCTATGACCGCGGACCTGGACGCGGGTAGAAGCAGAGTACTGGTAAATGACCGTGGTCACGCCGCGTTTGGCCGCAGCCGCGAGCGTCCAGGCGTGGAAAAAGGTTCCTTTTCGCGTAGGAGAAGGTATAATTGTTTGGGCCCGACCCTACTTGGTATATATACATGGAAAAATGGTATTTTGGAGAGATTGGACATATTTTGGACACAAATTCAAGTAGGAGGCAAGAATCATTGTGAGAAGACAAGCAACAATTAGAGTTTTATATTTTCTTCGTTTGATCTTTATTTTGATTATTATGATTTCTTTTGGGTTTTTATTGTTCTTGAGTATGAGAGCTAACTTTTCTAATCTAAGGTTTTGGTGGAACCCGTTGGGGATGAACTAATTGTGATATTAATATAGTTTTGTTTAGTTGTTAATCTCTATTTGTTCAACTACGTTATTGTTGTAGTTGATTGAAGGACCATCAATTAGCTGTTCCTATTTATTATGTATCTACTTGAGAGAGAGTGCATATTTAGGTAGTTGTTTGAACAACATCACTCCCGGAGTATAGGAGAGATCCATAACCGAGGGTTTAGAGGTTGGATTAGAGATAACTTCAGGTGCAATCTAAGTGAACTGTAATGCAATATAGCTAGCGTAACTTGAGAGAGTGCGTCTAGTAAATTATCATAATTA